>JAJJWW010005498.1:0-125294 GCA_023531295.1 Papaver armeniacum
AGAGAATGGTACATGACTCAGTCCCTAAATTCTTTCACCACTCCTCCTGCACTACGATTTGTGCGACAAGGTAAAATCATCTCGCATTCCAGCTTGTTGTAAAACACTCATGTTTGTATTTTAGATCATTCGCTTGTGTCTTGAACGCTACGGCGATTTTAATTTCATTGATTCATTTTATATCAAGACCCTTTTGATTGATAACGAGCATGGTGCCTATAGGCCGCTCTGCTTCTCGTCAAATGAAACATCACTTCAAACCCCGGTCAATAACCATAATCTGAGGTTGATTCCCAAGAGGGGATGATGTAATGACCATGGTTGCATGTCTCCGTTAGTAGTTCTTTTAAGATGAATGGATTAGCACCGAGAAAGCCCGCGCTAATGAGTTTTGGATCACAATTGATCATCATGATCGCTGGACCGCCGGGCCCCAAGTATTTGTTAAATCTCTCCTTTTTGTTTTCCTTCTTCGAAAAAGATCTGTATAGAGGACCGTAGAAAATTCTGATATAAAGACCAGGTGAAGTTGGAGGTACCTTGATGAAGCGACTTAGCTTAAAAACCCTGTGGACATTGACGATCAGAGAGGTTATGAATCCCCGCCCACCTAATCCCTGATTGCATGTTGTATGTTCGAAGCCGAGAACCTCATACGACGCCTAATTTATAAGCTTTGACCCCAACTTCTTTTGAATCTTAAGAGACTAAGTTATCATATGAGAAAAGAATCACTCAATTTGGAGTTACGTAGGTCACCCAACCAAGATGCACATTTGTAATTTGTAATCCCGCACAAAATTTTCGCATTTCATAGACTCCGAAATAAAAGGCCATATCTTTCAGCTTGTATGTCCGATTGATGCACCCTTTGGTATGTTGTAGAAGAGACAGATGAATATCTTTTTTTGTTGAGAAAGCATTGTCCCATTCCTCATATTAATACGTTTTTGTAAACCCACATGGCTTGAAATGTGTTGTATCTCAGAGGCGATGAGAACATCTTTGTAGAAGACTTTGGCTTGTGAACGCTCGTCGCGCAAGCTTTGGGAAGACGTGCTCATGTTAACATGTTTTCATGTCTACACATCTTGACATTTAATCGCTAGGGTCAAGAAATGTTTATCCATCGAGTAACGCTTCATAGAATAGATAGTTGATGAAGTGATGTTGCTCATAAAACCGTTGTAGATGTTGAGATCACGACGATTACGCCCGGTGAGATCCTTTGTCGATGCCGAGATCATGACGGTGTTCTCTAGATATTATTGTTGGACGCCGATACCATGGTTGAAGTTTCTCCAAAGATCAAAAGGCTAGAACCATGATTATAGATATAATCTGCTCATCCATCCGCTGAGCCTTTACATTCACGACCAGTTTACGAGTTTAGCCGCCCGTAGCATGAAGGTAAACAGAGTTCAACCCGAATGCCCTGCGTTATTTTACCATGAACCCGTGGCTTGCCGCTGAGTCCACATTGTTGATCTAGATGGCAACATGCTTTCATACTAGACGTGATCGGGTGAAACAGGCAGTTCTCAATCGCGGCAGGCTTGTGATGCGGAGAAATCCGGGCTGATGAAGTTTCACTAATCACCTCAAAGCTTCTCAAAGATATGTCAAGGAGTTAGTGCCATCCATGTATGAATGATGTTGTATCTCGCCGTAGTCTTACCGGATAATGAAGACTTATCGACAGTTTAGCTACACTTACCGCTGTGTCATAGTCGTAGATATTTGTGCCGCCGTACTCTTTGATTGGGAGTACAATTTGATGGCTTCTCAGATGCTCGAGTTGAGCCGTATATTCTTTTAAGCATCGAATGCCTTAGGCTCGATCGCTTTCTACCGAGTATCTTCTCGATTCAACATTCCGCCGCTGTGGTAGGGGATTCAACATCAGGCACATCGAGCTTTCTCGATTTTAAGGACACACGGACACTCTCGCAAGCATTGAGAAACTCCCCAAAGTGTTCTTTTTGTCGAATGTTCTCAATGCTCGATTCGCAGAAATGTCGATTCAACCATTTGTAAAATACTAATGCGTGAAGCTACCATTCATAACGCTCTTGCAAAAGTTTCTAGCAGAGTTGCTAGCAGACTGAAGTCTTCATGCTAGGATAGCATGTGAGGAAAAACGACATGTATTATGGAAGAAATGATACTTGCTCGAGGAACATGTCGATGTAATGTCTATGTTCTTCTTCAACCCTCAAATAAAGTCTCGAAATCTCCTGGGCACCATGATGGAATGTCCACCAATATTCGACTGCAACCATGGATGTTCAACCAAAGACGCTTTGTCGCGAGGTCATCTTTTTTCAAAGATGGATCCACGTTCAAGAACATGTCATATCCTCGATCTTCTCCATTATGCTAAATTCTCGATTTATAAACTAAATAACTTATGTTCACTTCAGAGTGATGTAGCCATAAGTATTTCTCCGAATGCCTCCTTCAAGGTTCTGATTGAAATGGGATTCATGATGGTATCATAAGCTGAATATACATGGAGGCAATGATCGCTAACATTCTTCCAATTATTTTCCAGATGGACTGCAGTTAGCCTCGGTGTGCACTTGTCTTTGGATGAGGGTTCATGAGTATTTCAGATAGATGTATGTCTAACACAATGTAATTCGATGTTGTGAACATGTATTTCATAAGCCTTCAGACAGATAGAGCAATTACGATATGCTCGATCAATGATTGAACTCGCTTGATCGTCGTCGCAGAGTGTAAAGGTTCGACCGAGAGGATTCATGTGTACCTGAGTCCTTAGTTGAATCTATTATGGATCAAACTTCTTTGAAGATGTGGTTCAAAATATTAAGCGCTTACTTGTTGATGATCGATGAACCTACGGCGCGCACCGGGATTCTCCATTTCTTCTTCGGGCTTGGATCTCTTCAGATGAACCCACAATTTCATCGCACCATATTGAACCCGCATTTCAAGATCCGACCACCTCTTCATGAGAAGAGAGAAGTTTGAGTCCGCCCCATCATTTCCGGCTCGCTGACGCCTCCTAGCCGAGGTTTGTGCATTTAAGGATTGGCTTATTTTTCGCGCCTTCATAGGATACCGATGTCGAGGCGCTCGATGCTGTGTCCCGATTTCTTTCAACAACGCTGGGGCTACCTGAGATTGTACCGATTGCTTGATCAGGCGTTGGTCGCTTCGAGAGTCTCCTCATCCAGGATTTTGCTTCCAAAGAAATCAAAGAGTCGCCGATCGCTGTCGCTTCAAGCTCAGAAAGTTCGAACCGAGATTTTCAAAGAAGAATCGGTAGATCGATCCTTTCGCTGATGCACGAGTCCACCGCTTATTTGCTCGCGATATTCGTGTCATGACTATCCAAAGGACTCAATCCCTTCTCACATAATCGCCTCTGGATGTTCATTGTTCTTCTCGAGACATTCTTCCTAAATCGTGAGAGAGTGATCTTCTCTGAGACGAAGAAGCATTTCCAGAGAAGGCATTAACCATTTTCTCTAGCCGCAATGTTCCTGCAATGTTGTTGTCAAGTATATGCTCGCCTCGCCGAGACTTTGAGAACCTTCAAACGTATCGCACATGATTATGTTCATGTTCAAGATAGCGTTTCTCAGGAATCGAGACATGTTTCGAGCATTCCCTCGCCCGCTGTAGAGGTGAACGTTGAGAGTGGATTTTCAGAGAGAATTCTTCATGTGAAAGGAACGGATATGGAGGTTACTACACTGAACCATGGTGTTTTGTTTTTTCCCCATCCTCCAATATGCCCAAAGTCTTCACGGGCATTTAAGCTTGTGTTCCTTCGTTGGTGGATTATCCATAGCCTTGTGGACTTCATCATCGCCTACTACATGGATTGGAGTGACTTCAGGTCAGTAGTCAAGACGCTTTCTTTAGCTTTTCCTTTTCTCCTCCGAAGTTTTCTATGACATCTTGTTCAGAAGAGTCTGGAGATAATCTCTATAACTCCTTCCTGAGCAAGAGCCACATCACTTGATTTTTGCTCGAGGACTAGCAAAGTCTAAGTGTGGGGGAATTTGATAGGTGTAGAATACACCTAATTTTACTATCTAGTAGTTTATGCTTTCTTTGCTATTTTTCTTGTAAATTATGTATTTTTACGCTTGTTTTGAGTTTTATAGCTACTATGGAGTCACACGGAGGAAAAGAAGAAGAAATCACCCAATTTGAGCCAAAAGGGCAAAAAGGTCATTTTACAAAAGTGATTGATATATGGAGCCCGGTTGAGGTTAAGGGGCAACCCAATCTGGAGGAATACTATAGACGAACCAGCAGAGGTTAAGGGGGGCTGTAAACTTGGTTACCCCTTATCAGGGCAGCCCGAGTACCAATATCCAATTCATTATACAACCCTAAAATCGAGTCTCGCATTAAATCACTTTCTCAATCATTAGTTAAACACCTGAAGAAGGCATCCATGGAGGAAATCAACTAAAGCGATTAATGTTGCAAGGTTGTGAAGATAGAGTTGCGATTTACAGAGGGGTTCGATCTGTTTTGTGTGGTTGGGGATCCGTGAAATGAAGCAACTCTAAGATATGGGTGTCTGATTTTTAGATCAAGAATTGGAGTAGATCGAGAGATGGAATTCGGTTTGATTTAAGGTTTCGTTGGGATTGAATGAACATGGGTTCAACTTAGATTTGTGTTTCAGGGATTGAATCAATTAGGGTTTGTTGATTTCAGAGATGGTAGTGGCGTGTGTTGTTGGTTTGTAGAAGATGAAGCTGGTGATGGGAATGAATGGGTATCCGATTAATTCACGTAAGAGGGAGGTTCTCGTTGTCTTTGAAGCTTGAGAAGAAATGAACAATTAGGGTTCCGTGGTTGAAGGCAAGAACCGTGGAAGTAAACACAATGAATTTGATCAAAATGGTGGCATGAGATGGAAGGATTTGAGAGTGTGTATGAATCATGATGGGTTCAGGTGGCTACGAGAATGGGTTTGATAGATTGAATCGGTGAAGCTGATGGCTCCGAGATGGATTACTGTGTTCAGTATAAGGTACTGAGCTGAGAGTGCTGGTGGTCTGGTGTCGCTGGTGGCTGCAGATTGAAATCGAGAACGAAACGAAGCTGGGATTGGTTGTTCGAGATATAGAAGTACTGCTGTTGTTACAAAGAATGGGTTGGTGGTGTTGATTGAAGAGGCAAAGTAACACAGGACAATTGGGTTTAGGTCATGAATCTGAGATGGGTATGAGGTTGTTTAAAAGGATGAGAAGCTGCGGCTGTGTGCTGTGCGTGATGGATTTGGTGGTGGAATTGTAGCCAGTGGGAACCAGGATTGAGACGAGAAAGCACTGTAATGGGAAAAGGAAGGTGGTTATCTGCTGTGAAGATTGGAACATAAGAAGGAGGATGAAATAAATTAATTGGTGTTGTAAAACTACGGGACCCGGGGAATGACAAGGGATTTGAGATGAACTGCAGCGGGGAGTGAACTCGCACTGAGGGAAACGTGTCAATGTTGCTATTGGAAGTAGACTGGGGGTAGTAAGTTTGAGGTCAAGTTGACATATGGGGTGAGCTTTGTGCTGCTGATTGATGGAGCAGGCTGGTGGTATTGGCTGGTGCAGCTGAGATAGAGCTGGTGCTCAGTGCACTCATTGCAGGTGAATGGAATGGAGGCAGGGAATGAGAGAGATTTGCAATTTGAGCTTGAGATGGAGTTGAAGCTCGGTTGGAGGTCTTAGTGCAAGTATAGGTTGCGTTGCGAGAGAGCTGGATTTGTATAGTCTTGTATGTTACAAGTAATTGCAGCTCCGGTGCCGCAACGGGGTATAGTGAGATGGTTTTGCAGTGAAGTGCAGGGTAAGGTGGTGCTAGAACAACACAGGGCTGAAGAATATATGAGATTGAGCTGCAGCTGTTGCAAATGAACAATTGGAGGTAAACTGAGCTGGAGATAATGGGAGCTGGAGATAAGTGCAGGGTAAGGTGGTCTCAGGGCATTGCAGGTTGCAGGTTATGATGGAGTTGAGCTGTGAACAAGAGAATGAAGCTACAGGTTAGCATGAGAAGCAATGGCATGTGGGCTAGTTTGAACTGATGCTACTCAGATGGCAAGAACAGAAGGACTGAAGCAATTGAGCTGAAGGTTACAGGGCTCATAGGATGCTGATTTGCAGTGTTGCCATTATGGCTGGAGGTGTAAGGCTAAAGCACTAGGATTGTGCATCAACGTAGTTTTGGCCTGTGCAATGGCTCAAGGCCTGGCAATTCAGCCCAATCAGCCAGAGAACAGCTGACTCACATCTGAGTCGTGGTCTGACCGAGTTGACCAGACATGACTCGCCCTGACTTGGTGCTGACCGAGTTAACCCGTTGACCCGAGTTGACTCGACTGTTTTGACCCGTTGACCGGTGACCGGGCAGACTTTGCCGGTCACCTGAACTACTTTCCGGCGATCTTTCCGGTCGGATTCCGGCCACAATCCCAGTTTTCCGGCGAGCAAAAATTCCAGAATTTTCTATGGACTTCTCTCATGGGTGTGAAGACTTGGACTAGGAATTGGATGGAGAATTGGACTCAAATTTGGAAAGAGAAGGTGGAAGAGTTGAGAAAAGCTTGATTTGGAAATTGAATTGCAAAAGAAAAAGGATTCTATTCCTTGGAAGATTTGGAGAATATTGAAGCCTATAAATAGAGAAGTTTTCTACATCTTTTAACACACCTCTCTACACACACAACACTTGTGTTTTTGCTTGCTTTTCTAAGATTCTTCTTTTTAATTATTTGTGTGAACTTGAAAATTCTCCTTTTAATAATTATTATTTGTGTGAATTTCAAAACATGAGTAGCTAATTTTATTATTGATTGAGGATGAATTCTAGTTCTTAATATATGATTTAAGTTTTTGTTTTCAATTCTATCTTGAGATTTTTCACATGATTTTCGATTGTTGTTACTAATAGGAATGTTTATTCATTCATGATTGATTGATAGATTGTTTGGAGTGCACGCTAAATTAATTTGTTAATTGATCTATATCTAGTATAAGTTAGGGAATACGTAATCGTTCTCGACACTTTACACAAGTAGAAAACACAAGACCTTGCGGAGGGATTCCGTGGAACAATTGTGTGTAGAAACAACGCTAGAAAGTGGACCAAGCGAACCGAGTTTGACTACTAGTACTAAACCTAAATTCATAAATCTTAATGCATTCAGGGAATTACATCTTGTAAGCGAACTCGTGGTGGTTCTTTTGAATAGAATCTGGTAACTAAGCGGACCTGTTACTCAGTGAAATTAGGGATTTTGGGGCTAGCTAAGCGGACCTGCTATCCTACGGTTGGTGATAATCTGTGACTAATAACAAGTAGAAAAGAACATAACTTTAATCATTGTTTTGCAACGAAGAAGGATTCCTTGATCTTACCTCTTATCATTGCTTTCAACTTTCAACTTTCGATTTTAATTGCTTTGTTTATTTTCTTTTGCTTTTTACACCCCCTTTCGTGACAATTTTTACAACTAGAATCTCTTGCTCCTCGTGGGAACGAACTTGACTTCCATTATATTATTTTTAATTAAGTGGAAATATTGATTAATTTGATTGCACCTACGACACGCATCACAATAATATGAGCAAACGCTTTGATAAAAATAATAGCAAACGCCTTGATTCTTTTGCTGCAATGAGCAGGACAACAATGACTGCAAACGCTATGACCACTTCAGTTGATACGGCAAACGCCATCTTGATGCTAAACACACTGCAAAAAGAGAGAGCACGGAGAGAGTTAGTGAGACATTGAATGAAATGATTCAAAGACTATTCAAGTACTTTTTAGAGAAGTAAAATGAAGAGAAATATGAAAAGATTAAGAATCATATGGTAGGGAGGCTTGAACATCATTTGTTTGGAAATAGGGATTTGGTAGCGAAATTGAAAACCGATTTTTTACTGAGTCATCGCCCGATTTGCAGAGAGGAGAGAGAAAAATATTTAGGTCATGACTAACAAACCATACCATTTTACCATCTATATGATGACTTTGTGTTAATGTAAAGTGTGATATTTTTTTTCCAGTTAGACACAAAAGATTGGATTTGGTTCAACGATGAAAAGACGATCTGTCCCGCCTTGATTGTTTTTCATCTTTAAATAATTACAAAGTTAGAGGACATTTTTGCAAAATGAAAAGCACAAAAAAGCGGAATAGAGTTAGAGATCCTGGGGTAAATTTTCATTTTTTCCTCCATTCTTCTTGGAAAAAAGTTTGCATTCCGAATCGAACCCATTTGAAATCCTTGAGAACATTAATCAACGCCAAGAATGAGCCAACCCCATCTCCGACACCACCAGTTGTTGTATTCTTCATTCTTTGAACCATGCAAACCTCAATTCATCATCAGCATCTATTCCTATCATCGAGACCACATGGAGACACCCAATGTCAACTGAAAATCGATTAATCAATAAATCCCATTCACCCACACTAACCCAGTTTTAGCGCTTCCATACAAACCATTGAAATCCGTTGATGGCTAATAAAATGTTGGAATAAGACGTATCATTTCTGCACCCATACAAACCCGTCTTCAGATTACATCAAAACCCTTAATTCAATTCCACCGTTGCTGTTGGAAGAAGTCTTCAAATCCATCGCCTGCAAATAAAATCTAAGCACCAGAAAACCCCAATCAAGTATAGTCAATACCCTATCTATTTGATTCTCATATAATCAGCAATTCTCGCCTTAACCATTCTCTACCATTCACATCTTCAAATCAAACCCAACTTCATTTCATACAAAACCCCGAGATTCAATTGCTTATTGCAGTTGTCGTTGTTTCCTGAATTCGCAAACCATCAGCTAATATGGAAACTAACACCAACCTCTTCTGCTCTCCGCATCACCATTGATCGCTGATTCTCAACAACATCAAGCTCAACTCTTTCCTGATTTGTATCAACTCTCAAATAACCCATTCAACTCGACCATACCAACCCCCACAAAACGAGCTTTGCTGCTGCTTGTTTAAAGAAGAAATGAGAATTTTCTTTTGTTTTATGAAGGGACCAGAATTAGCCACGTCCCATGATGTGCTTATTCTTTTGGCCGACACATGGCTGACGATGTCACGTCATTCACTTTCTTTCTCTTCTTTTCTAGTGCACAATACTATGAGCATATCCTATGGGTAATCTCCACATGGAGACTAACTCGCCCACATGAAGGACTCCTCGCTCATATGAACGAGTGAACCCACTATGGGCAAATAAGAAAATGACACTACACGGGAGACAATCTCCCGTAAAGTAAAAAAATTTCGAAGAAGACGGGGGACAATCCCCCGTCCAAGAAAACCTGGGGTCTTTAGGGCGACCCCAAAAGAATTAGGGGCGACACAAAACGACAAAAACTGTCATAATCGGTAGGTTATTTTCGGGGCATTTTTTTTAAATCCCAAACTACCCTTTACAATCGGTAGATAACTATACAATCGGGAGTAAATTTAGTTTGTATAACTTCCGAATATAAAGTATCCCCAAAATAAAATCCTCTATCTTTTGAATTTTGACTATCCTATAATCGGTAGTAAATAAAGTTATCTTGACTCCCGATTAAAGTAGACCTTTGGCAAATATCCTACCATAATGGGTAGGGAATTTAGGTTATTTAACTCCCGAATATAGAGTAGCCCCAAAATGAGATTTTGCGAAATCCTTTTTTTTTTGAATTTTGGTTGAGCGTATAATCGGTAAGAAAGGAAGAGTTATCATGACTTCCGATTATGCAGTGGCTCTCTTTGCAAATATCCTACCATAATCGGTAGTCAAAATAGTTCATATAACTACCGAATATAGAGTAGCCCCAAAATCGATTTTTGCAAAAATTCTTTTTTTTTTTTTGAAATTTGGTTGAGCCTATAATCGGTAGTAAATGAAGTTATCCTGACTTCCGATTATCCTTGCTCTCTTTGCAAATATCCAACCATATTCGGTAGTCTAAATAGTTCATATAACTACCGAATGTAGAGTAGCCCCAAAATCAGATTTTGCAAAAATCCTTTTTTTTTTTGGAATTTTGGTTGAGCCTATAATCGGTAAGAAAGGAAGAGTTATCATGATTTCCGATTATACAGTAACTATCTTTGCAAATATCCAACCATATTCGGTAGTCAAGATAGTTCATATAACTACCGAATATATAGTAGCACCAAAATCAGATTTTGCAAAAATCCTACTGAAATTCAATTTTCTCGTAGAATTTTTTTTCTACGAGACGCTGTCTCGCACTCTGCTAGGGGGCGGTGCCCCTTAGACCCCCGCGACCTGACCGTCCAGTCGAACACAAGATAGAGGGGCTACGCCCCCAGACTCCCTGCACCCCCGTATAGCGTGCACTCGGCATTGTATTCATACCACGTCCATGCCCGCACCGAGCTTTTTCAACCGCATTGGTTGAGCCTATAAACGGTAGTCAATGAAGGTATCCTGACTTCCGAATATAGAGTTGCCCCAAATGAGATTTTGCAAAAATCCTCTATTTTTCTAATTTGGTTGAGCCTATAATCGGTAGTCAAAATAGTTTATATAACTACCGAATATAGAGTTTCCCCAAAAATGAGATTTTGCAATCGGTAGCTAAAAAAACCTAAACTACCGATTATGAAGGGGTATACAAGTATTTGCAACCTATTTTGTATTTTTTGTCGCCCCTAATTCTTTTGGGGTCGCCCCTAAAGACGTCAGGCAAGAAAAAGGTCAAAAAAAAAAAAAAAACTTTCCCGTCAAACAAAAAAAAAAAAAAAAAGAAAAAAAAAAACTACATGGACGGGGGGACTTTCCCCCGTTCAACAAAAAAATCAAATTAAAAAAACTAAAAAAAAAAAAACATGGACGGGGAAAGTCCCCCGTCCAACAAAAACAACTAAAAAACTACATGGACGGGGATAGTCCCCATCCAAATTAAAAAATGTAAAAAAAAAAAATTAAAACGGGTGACTGTCCCCGTTTACTTTTAAAAAAGGCAAAAAATTTTGACGGGATAGTCCCCGTCTAGTGTGACACTCCCAACCACTCGCTCGATCAAACGAGTGCATGATAGTCTTTGGCTGAAAAGGAACCAAAACACTACCCATAAAAGACTCTAATTTGGTCTAATTGGTAGTGCCCTCCTTCATTTGAAAGAGTGACACTACCCATAGGATTTGCTCTAAGAGAATCCTTTGTTTACATTTGTATCTCCCCCGATCGTGAAAAATTCAAATTCATTCTCACTGTCTTTCGTGGTGCTGGGAGCCGATGTTGATGCTTTTTATTGCAAAGCCGTATAGTTTCTCGTTTAGCCGTTTTTCGTACGGGTGATCGGATTTGCTTGTCATGTCTTTGTTTTATAATTCGGAAAATGGGTTATTTGTCCAAATATTTTTAAAACCCGGTTCAAATGGACGAGTAAAAATTAATATGGGTGTGTTTGTGGGTGAAAATTGTTTATGCAGATTTTGGTAATTTTGGGTGTACGGGTGAGAAACAATTTAAACCCTAAACAATGTACTGCAAGGGAGTACTTTAGATTCGAGAGATCAATCTGTACAAGTCTGGCCTAAACCAAGAAATGGTCGTTCCAGACTTGCTTTGGTCACAAAGTGAAGGAGAATGGGTTGGTTTTGGGGAGGAAGCAAGGAAAGTGATGAGACCGGAATAGTTGATTCAGAAGAGTAGTTGTGTTACTACGACTTGTATTAGAAAAGTGGGAAGCTAACAAATGGTAAGCTAACAAGTATTTTCTGAGTGTTGTATATTCCCCGAATGAACTTGTTGTTCTGTGGAAATAGGTAAGACCTATTTATACAAGTCGAAGTAAAACGTACCCTAGTCTCATTAAGGAATGGAAAATAGGTAAGTAAATGGGAGGAGGTGGTAACCGTATGCATGGTATTGATGTTCCATAAAATCGTTAACGTATGGAATTGATGTCCCATGAACGTTTCACCTTTAATTCCGTGTATTTACTAACCGCCTCACCCTTATGACACTTCCTTATGACGGGCGTAGTGTACGCCGCACGCTGTAAACCGCCAAACCAATACCCGAAGAGGATCCCACAGCTTGTGATATGTGTTGATGTCTCGAATGTTTTTTGTGGAAAACATGTAGCATGTTGTTCTTGCCTGGCAAGTCGTACTTGGGAGACTTACTAGCTTGGTGACCTTCGTCGGTTGAGATTTTGCATCTTAAGAGGAAAGATAGTCGTTGATCGTTGCACGCTGCTTTGGTAGCCGCGTAGGGAAGGCCAGCATGGTGGCGCGGCTAGATTGGCATGCCGTTGGCATGGCATGGTTTGGCGTGGCCAAACTTAGGTTTTTAGGCCAAAGGTTACCATACGTTGTCTGGTAACCTTGGATGGCTAGGATTTGCTTTTGGGATTGAAGGGCAACCGTTGATTGTTGCATGCCTTCGCTTGGGTAGCCGTGCAGGGAAAGCCAGTATGGTGGCGCGGCTATGTTGGTTAGGGCCAAGGAAGGGCTTGGTTTGGCTTGGCATGGCGGGACAAGGGTTTTCCGTGAGCACATGGTGCGGCTAGCTTGGCTAGGGCCAAGGCAAGGCGTATTTGGCTTGGCATGTGGGGCCAAGGGTTTGCCGTGAGCACATGGTGCGGCTAGCTTGGCTGGGGCCAAGGCAATGAGTGTTTTGCTTGGCATGTGGGGCCAAGGGTTTGCCATGTGCGCATGGCGTGGCTAGCTTGGCTAGGGCCAAGGCAAGGGATGTTTGGCTTGGCATGTGGGGCCAAGGGTTTTCCATGGGCGCATGGCGTGGCTAGCTTGGCTAGGTGCGGTTTGGCTTGGCATGTGGGGCTAAGGGTTTTCCATGGGCGCATGACGTGGATAGCTTGGCTAGGGCCAAGGCAAGGCGTGTTTGTCTTGGCATGTGGTGCCAAGGGTTTGCCATGGGCGCATGGCGTGGCTAGCTTGGCTAGGTTCGTGACCAAGTTAGGGTTTTGGGCCAAAGGTCGTTTTGGTAACCTCTGACGCCCAGGATTTGCCCCGGGATTGAAGGGCGACCGTTGATTGTCGGATGCCTTCGTTTTGGTAGCCGCGTAGGGAAGTCCAGCAAGGTGGCGCGGCTAGGATGGCATGGGGCCATGGCAAGGTGTGGTAGTCTCAGAAACCTACAATAATATATATTGCAAGTGCGCAGCGTCTAACTAGTAGACAATGGCAAGTACAGGTTGTTCCCACGGGGAGTGTGAAATACTCTACCAACTAATACCAATAATCACTAATCGAAAATATAATGTTTTTAGGAGTTTTAGAAATTCGGACAAAAATGAAATAATAAATAATCGCAACAAAATAGGCACAAAGTTATTAGGTTTTGATTTCCACCAATTCAATCATATAAAACTCTACTAATCTCTATTTATTACTCAAGACAAATTTTAAAATCAATCTCATGTCTCGGAATATGAAATGTTAAATTCTAAAATATGGTTTCTCCGCTGTAACTTCCTTCGCTTCTTATGTAGCGATCCTAAAGCATTACCTATCTATCCTTGCATACCACGTCTAGGGATTTAACCGAAGCACGAAATATCAATTCAAAAGCATAAATAATCAAGAAAATCACATAAACAATTGATTACCAAGTTATATGAAGAGAAATTACTAGTCAATGAATTATTATTAGAAATATCATCGTAGAGTTTATAAATTAAATTGGCTTATATCTAAACCCTAACATGAATTAGCTAGACATGGCTTTCTCAAAAACCATAAACAAATATAAAATCAATAGCTAATCAAAATGGAATCCAAAGATAAAACTCCAAACCCTCGTATTCTTTTCACCGTTTACGGCTCTGTAGCCGCTTCCTTCCCCTTCTGTTCGTCTCCGTATAAGTAGTTGCTGCGAGTATTCAGACTAAAACCTAGCAGAATAGCTTAGGCCCAGTCCAACCACCGAAATCCAAATTCAAACCCAGTCTAAATCTTCGCACTTTCTATTTCTTACCCAGGCCACTGCAGCGATGACCAAATCCGGCAGTCACTGCACCAACTCCAATCACCGATGCCATGATCCTACTTTGTTTAGTTCCGGATAATTCTCAATTGAGACAGTTGATAGCACAAACCATGCATACTCAAGCTAGCAGATCCGTTGGACTTCAAATCATCCCCATTTAGTTCACAGCTTGCCTCTACTGATAAAACAACAACTCCAATCTACTCCCAGACCTGCACTCAATCCATGCCAAACAAACCAACAACTCCATTTGTGCTCCTGCCTGACATGAGATAGAAACGCCACCAGTTGTTGTATCGGATAATGAGATGAAACACTCCTTCGACTGATCATCGGCCAACAGCTGCACTTCTTATCTCCATCAACTGCGCAACACTCCATCTTCTCGCCATTTCCTACTTCTGTATGTCCGACTCTCTTCGCGGCAACAACCGATCACCACTGCCACGAACTCCAGCTGTAATTTTTGCAGAGAAACTTCAGTTTGGGTAGAATCTCAAATTCCATCTCCATTCTCGTATACACGGCCATCACAACCAACACAAATTTTCCTTCGCAACCATCCAAACTTCAGGCCATACAATCACAGCCACGACCCTAAACCTGGTCTCAGCATCAGCTTCTTCATCACCAACTCCACTCGAGCACAAACCCATCACAGCAACACTACCTCTGACTTCAATCGACTGCTCATAAAACCACCACCTCGAGCTCAATTCTTCTCCGTTCTGTCTGTTATTCCTTCAGGTCATTGGCCGAACAAGTTGTCTGTAGTTTCTGTCCGTCAGGAGGTGCCTTTTTGGCTTATTTCGAACCCCTCCTATTAGCTATCCTGACCTCAATTATGTTCTACACATATGCCATTAACTACCAGACCAAACCCATTTCTTCTTAGCCCTTTTCCCTAACATCTTTAGGGCAATTTTCGGTGCTTGAGGAGGTGTCCTTGCTGATTTTGGCTTACTTCTATGACGAGTTGCACTTGCAATTTCAATTCCAAAGAAAACGAAGTTTCCTCTTACCTCCAAGACTGTAAAGCAATAGAAGTCCAAGCCATGCATTCATATAATCAACGGATAACTCCCTCAAAATGTCAGACCACAACACGGCAACGACTGAAGTCCAGCTCAATATTGTCCATCTCAAAACCTTCTTCCATTGTTTGAATTGTTGAGACAAATCTCCCAATTTTAGTTGATATGCTGATACTGGAAGAAATCTCCATCATATGACCAAACCCCCTTTTCTCTTGAATTGAAATGAAAGAGCTGCTGCAATAAGAAATGACATTATGACATTCACACGGAACTTGTGGGGATGATGAAGCCACGTCCCACTATATCTAATTGGATTTTTGTGCCTGGCAAAGAGAACAATTCTTTGCCCCCTTGAATCACAGCTCTCAGCTTCTGGCAGTGAAATGACTTCCATAGTGCTGATATATAGAAATACCAGGCCAGCCATATTTTGTAATTTTTGTCGCAAACGCCAATGCTTTAGCTGTTTATGCTCCCGATAATCAGAATTGCTTGTACTTTCTGTAAAAGTATTAAAATAGTGTCGTTAGGGGAAATAGCGAGTCCTAGCTAATATAAATATGGGTGTAAAATGTAGCACCTATGTGCTTATCAAGGTGCATTTGGCATGGCGCGGTAGGTGTGGCTGGCATGGTTTGCCATTGGCACTGGGGTGCGGCTAGCATGGTTGGCATGCCTTGGCGCGGTAGATGTGGCTGGCATGGTTTGCCTTTGGCACTGAGGTGCAGCTAGCATGGTTGGCATGCCTTGGCGCCAGATGTGGTCGGCATGGTTTTCCATTGGCACTGGGTGCGCCTAGCATGGTTGGCATGCCTTGGCGTGTAGATGTGGTCGGCATGGTTTTGCCATTGGCACCGGGGTGCGACTAGCATGGTTGGCATGCTTGGCGCCGTAGATGTGGTCGGCATGGTTTGCCATTGGCACTAGGTGCGCTAGCATATGGTTGGCATGCTTTGGCGCAGAGGTGTGGTAAGCATGGTTAGCCATCAAGACATGCTGCAGTGTGAGAATTAGGGTTTTCGCCTGTCGAAACCTTAATCAGCAAAAAAAAAAGGTACCCTGGTAATTTTCTCACAGACAAATTAAAGGTTCAATAAATGTGCTTGGTTTGGACACTATTATTCAAGTTATGTGACGTCACTGCCTGACTAGGGTTTTACGATTTTACCCCTAAGCTAAAAACCACCATCAACAGGGTGAAATGGACAAAAAAGGTAGAGAAAGGATGAAACTGGATTCATCTTGACTTAAACTTAAAAAATAGCAAGGATGAAACTGGATGCATCCTGATGTAAATTAAAAAAAAAGAAAAGTATTTGAAAATGGGTAGATTAAATGCATTTGCATCCGCGCTATTTTTGTATTTTTGTCCATTTAAACAGTATCAAAATCTAGATGTCTTTTTCACCCAGGGTTTGTTGATTTTGGTCTTTTTAACCAATTTTGTGTTTATAATTTTGCTTTACAAATCTACAAATCTAACTCCTTAATTACCATTATGACAGAACTAAATTGTAAGTAAAAAATTTAATTTTGCGTCAATTTTTCGGTCGGCCGTCCCACCGTGGCAACGGTCATCTTGTTTAGCAATACAGCTGAAACCCCATTAGTTATACTCGTATATAATGATCTCTCTAAATAAATTTGAACTGGTCAATTTAATAATCTCGCTTTATAAATAAAATTTGCTGGTCACAATTTCGACTGACTTATAGAGTTTCAACTATGTTTTTCAAGATGCCTGAACTGTAAGTGATGGTAGTATCTTGTCTTGTGAGGACTAAACATAAATGGTGAACTTTAAGAACAATATGCCGTGAACGTTGAACCACTACTAGACAGTCTAGACTAGACTCATTGATCCACACAAAGGCTTCTATTTTGGTTTTGTTAGAGAATATTACATGGTCCCACTGTCGCCACCGCGTCCACGTTTCACACGGAAGGATCTTGGACTAAAGTAGTAAGTCGTATACATCTTCTAACCTTAATCAAGTTTTCTTTAATATTAAGTTTTCTCACCAAGTTGTTTTACGACTCAACTGATTATGGTTCCAACAGCACAATTGAAAGCATATTTTCTAAAACTTGCATTATTAGTACCAAACTAAGCCTTGAGAGTGATAATTTGCACTGCCATCATCCATTTACAAGAGATTATCACAACCATATGAAAGCTGGATTCTATCTTAATATCTTTTTTTTTTTTTTTTTTTTTTGACAAAACTCACGAGGAGCAATTTATTGAGAAAGGCAACAGAAAATAATGAGGGGACTAGGCTAATACCTCAAAAGACAAGAAAAATATATAACAAAATAAAACGAAAACGCGAAAAAACACGATACAAACTATCAAAAATGATAAACTGGAAGGCTCGACCTATCAATTCCTAGAGCATAACGAATAAAATTTGGCGGCTCAGACCACCATTAAGACCCGGTAGAAGCTTCCCATTTGGCTAAGAGATAAGCTACTGCATTTCCCTCTCTATACATGTGGGAATATCTAAACTGAATTGTGGATAAAAACTTCATACAGTTAGCCCAATGTGTTGCTAGTCTCCATGGCACCACAGAATAATCAGACAATGCTTTGATAACATGTATCGAGTCTCATTCAAATCATATACGTGACATACCCTTTGACCGAGCTATTCTAAACGCATGAGTAGCTCCCCAGAACTCCGCTGAAACTGAGTTATCCACACCAATGGATTGTGCCAAACTTCCAACCACCAAGGAATTATGATTTCGAAAAACAACACCACACCCCGCTGGACCTGGATTCCCTAAAGAGCATCCATCAACATTTATTTTCAACCATCCATAAGGTGGTGGCTGTCAACAAACCTCTATGATTTTGGGCGCTTTATAGGTTCTACCTGTTATCTTGAAAAATATGAGTATACACAGATCCTCCATCGAATTGCGCATATAACCTTTATTTAACATACCCGACTCACTAATCAAATGTTTAAGCTTAGCCGCTGCAGTCTGTACCGACAAGATTTCATGTTGAAAACATAAACGATTTCTAATATCCCATAACAGCCAAATGCAAGTTATAAGCACCACCCAAAGTAAGTTCTTAACCTGTGAGCTACTAACAAAATTACGTACTATTGTGAACATGCCACAATGTCATTAGCATTGAGCTGCACTTTAAAAATGCTCCCTATCCAACTCCAAATAGCACAAGCATACTTACATTCAAAGAAAGATGTTGCAGAGTTTCAAAACAGAAAATACAAAGGTAGACAGAACATTGCACTCCCAAACAAATAATCCAAAAACAGAAGTAAAAAAAAGTAGAGCTTTCCAATTGGGGTTTCTGGTCCATTACCCAATTTTAGTTACTTTATTCTCAACAAAAATTCTAAACATACAACATTTTAGACAACACTAAAACAACCTAATTTGATTGGGGCCAAAGATATTAATTGGGGGCCTCCCACTAGAGGACAAAAAAGGTCACCCAAACCTAATTTGGGTCACCCCTTAGCAAATTTTTTTCTAAATACCTGAACTACCCCTGAATGATTAGTATTAAAACTTAATAATTTGGTTAGTGTGGTTAGATTATGTTAGATTAAAATCAGATTTTTTTTTTTTTTTTTTTTTTTTTTTGTGAGTTGAGAAGAAGAAGAAGAGGTTTTAGAGGAAAACTCGGGGTTTTTAGAAATGAGTAATTCAAGTAGGGGAAATGATGTTGGAGAAGGTTCAAGTAACAAAGATGATTGTGTTGATGATAAGATTATTTTAAATTCTCCCACGGATTGAATATATGTCACAACACAGAGAAAAAGTCGTCAATGTCGAGGGATGTATACCCCAACGACTCTATAAAGTCGTCAATGTATTGACACCAAAAATGACGACTCAAACCCGCAACTTTTCCGGTTATGAAAAATCGTCAGTGGTAATATGATATACCCCGACGACTCAAACCTCGCAACTTTTCCAAGTTATGAAAAATCGTCGGGGTAATATGATATACCCGACGACTCTTAGCTTGGGCCACAAAGAGTCGTTATTTTGTTTGTCTATACCAAGACAACTCGAAAATTTTTGGGACAGAGGTCGTTTGTTTTTCACTGGGTCGTTGACCTTTAAAAAGGGTCGTCCATGGAGGATCATTATAGGTTTCTATATTATGTTAACGACTCTCATCTAGGGTAAAAATATGAAAACTTAAATATGGTCGTTATCTTGATCATCATATACCCTAACGATTTTTTATGTTCTCTACATGCATATGAAAAATCGTTAGGGTTTAGGCTTGGTTTAATTGACGACCCTTTTATCAGAATCGAAATTTTCGGGTGAATTTTTTTTTCTTTCTTGGAGTCGTTAATGGAGGAAAAGAGAAGAGTCGAGAGGGTGAGAGGGGAGGGAGTGATCTTTTTGTTTAGAACTAGAAATGAATTGGGGTTTAGGATTAAGGGTTAATAGGTTTTTAAGATTTATTTTTAGTGAAGGGTAAAATAGTATTTTCACAATCGGTTTAATACGCCCCTGAAAAATTTGGGGTGCAAATAAAATGTCAAGGCCCCCAATTAAAATGTTTGGCCCCTAATCAAATAAGGTAAAACAACCCTCTCACATAACTTCTAGTTGTAGGGCCCAAAAGTGGACCCCTTGCTAGCTCCATGTGAGGAGGTTGGTTTAGTTACTTCTAAAAATTTATTTTAGAAGGCTATTATTGGGGCGTCACATTCCATTAGAGGGGCGTCACATAATAGGACAAAAACGGGTCACCCATAAGTAATTTCAAAATCCCTTATCTCAAATAATTGTGTAATGACTAAACAACCCTTGTTTGGCTTTAGTTTAATTAATTAAACCTAGCTACGTCCTAAATTACGCCTTGAAAATCAACTAAACCTAGGCGTAAAATTGGAATTACGCCTGAAATCAACTAAACCTAGGCGTAAAATTGGAATTACGCCCTGAAAACAACTAACTAAACCTAGGCGTAAAATTGGAATTACGCATAGAAAACAACTAACTAAACCTAGGCGTAAAATCGAATTACGCCCTGAAAACAAATAACTAAACCTAGGCGTATAATTGGAATTACGCCCGGAAATCAACTAAACCTAGGCGTAAAATTCGAATTACGCCCGGAAATCAACTAAACCTAGGCGTAAATTGGAATTACACCTGGAAATCAACTAAACCTAGACGTAAACGACATGCAAATTAAAGTTTACGCGTGAATTGAACTAAACCTAGGCGTAAGTTCTTCAAAACTAAATTACGATTGAAAAATCTAGTACCGCACTCCAGGCGTAACACTAGCATAAAGTAAATAAAATCCTAATTTTACTTCGATTTCATTCGATTAAAGCACAAAAACGGGTACAAAAAGATGGGTTTGTTTGATTATTACCTTACATACACCATGGGTTGTTGTTGAGGAGTTTGAAAACATGATTCTTCAATTGATTGAATCGGTGGAATGAGTTGAGGATGAAGTTGAGGTTGATTGAGTTGTTGATTACCATCACTAGGATCAGTTTGCTTCTTCTTCATCTATTTTTAGTAGTTTTAATTGAAGGGTAATTTTGACAAATTGCTATGGAATCAAAATATTCCTTAACCAGATTTTTGGTCACCAAATATCCAAGTGAAGCCCCTCTAATGGAGTGTGACGCCCCAATAATAGCCTTCTTATTTTAGCTCCATAACCTTATTTTAGTTACTTTATTTTCAACAAAAATTCTGAACATACAACATTTTAGACAACACTAAAACAACCTAGTTTGATTGGGGGCCAAGGATTTTAATTGGGGGCCTTCACTAGAGGACAAAAAATGTCACCCCAACCTAATTTTGGTCACCCCTTATAATTTTTTTTTTCTAAATGGCTAAAATGCCCCTAAATTATTAGTGATAATCTTAATTAATTAGAGTTTAACTCTTTTTTTTTTCAAATTTTGTGTTTGCAATTTTTTTTTTTTTTTTGTTTTTTTGGATTTTTTTTTGGCCCAGATTTGTATGAAATATCGTCATGGTATTGAAGTGTTTTAGTGACGACTCTAAACAAATGTTAATGTTTCGATCATCTTAGCAACGACTCCTAAGCTTCAATCGTTATTTCCTATAAAAGAGTCGTTATCTTCTTCGAGGGGTCATTAATGGCGAAATGTACGTGATTTAGAGTCGTCATATACATAATCAATTCCTTGACGACCCTTTGAAAGAGTCATTTTTTATTTTGTATATAACGACTCTAAACTGTCGTAATGGTTTTTGAAGTGTCGTTATTGACAGTCGTTATTCTCTAAAAAGAGTCGTTATCTTTGAAGAGTTATTAATGGCAGAAATGCATTAAATGGTCGTAATAGTATTGAATACGACAACGACGACCCTTAACAGTCGTTATTGTCATTGAAGGGTCGTTAATTAGTGTCGTTATTTGAAAAAGAAAAAAAAATCGCAAAGGGTAAAATAGTATTTTTACTATCGGTTTAATACACCCCTGAAAAATTTGGGGTGCAAGTAAAATGTCAAGGCCCCCAATTAAAATCTCTGGCCCCCAATCAAACGAGGTAAAACAACCCTCTCACATAACTTTTAGTTATAGGGCCCAAAAATGGACCCCTTGCTAGCTCCATGTGAGGAGGTTGTTTTAGTGTTGTCTAAAATGTTGTATGTCTAGAATCATTGTATTCTCAATATCAAACAAAAATTTCCAAAGAAGAACAAGTAAATGATGCTAATTAAAATAAATAAAAATAATTCAGTTGTGTGTAAGCATCAGCAGAGAACAGAAATAGCAATCAATTATTTCACTCAATGAGTTTTGAGTTGGATGTCACTCTATCAATTAGTAATTTAAACAACCCACTAACAAGAATGTGATCACCCCCTGAAATTACTTTGTTCTGCGCTGGAAGAAGTTTTGAACGCTTAGTTGAAAGTTTTGAAGTTTTGAACGAGAAGTTTTGCAATGGTAAGTATATCTTCTCCTTGTTCTTCTTAGTTGTTCAAAATACGTTTTCTTTGTTCTTCCTCTTCTTCTTCTCTTTTTTTGTGTTGATGTGTTTAAAACTTGCCACTGTATTTTGTGTTGATGTGTTTAGAATTTATTTTTTTTTCTTTTTTTCTTTGTAACTTGTTTGCGGCGATGCGACCAGCTGATATCGTGGCAGGGACGTGTCCATAGAGACAAAATTGTCACATACAGCACTCTTCTTTTTATTCACAGTTTTGTTCTCTCCATATTCTCATCGTTCTTCTGTTTCTTGTGTTGAACTTCTTCCAACCAACTGAGCAAATCACAATCAAAAAATGAATTGTATAAAATTAAGGTTGTATTAGTTGTTTTGAAGGTGTTTTTGTTTTCTTAGATGATTTTATTCTCTCCAGAAATTCTTTGTTAGAATCGTCGATTCAAGAGATTTAAGAGAATGGGTTTGTTGTATTTCATGTTATTTCCATGATCATCAATTCGAATTGACCAATTGAGGTTTCTAAGTTTTCTTGGGTTCTGGATTTTGGGGGTTTTCTGATGAATCTTGGGTTCTGCATTTTGGGGTTTACTGATGAATACTCATGGTTTTCTTAAAAATGATGATAGAGGTAGATAGTTAATCATTCCAATGTTTTGATTATCAACTTTATTCATATAAAATTTCGAAGTTCTCTTAATTCTCTTGTATCTGTTGAGATTGAAGAATTAGGGTTTCAGGCTTCAGCACAATTCTCTTTGCATTTTTCTTTTCTACTGTAGGCATTATAATGGCCAAAATTTGATGAGAGATCTAAAGAGGAGGAAGGAAAATTGACGATAATAAACCTTTTAAGTATGCAGAGATTTTGTGTATTTTGTGTCAGCTAAGTTTGCGACATTAGATGGCCGTCGAGTGGGGCGGTAAAAAGGACTCTGAATATCATTTCCGATTTGGTTTAGATTTTGCTGACTCGCCTTCAAACAAGAAAAAGATTGCTGACTCCTTTTTTTTCATTTTTTTCCAGGCAAACATGAGTCCAAGCCCTAGTCCTGAAATCTCGTTGCCAGATTGGACCAGAGAACCGAAACACCTGCCGGCCCATACCTGGCACATGCCAGGATGGGCCTGGTGCCTTATCGTGTTGGGTTTCGTGGCGTTTGTTGCCGCCGCTGCATACTACCGATTCAAACATCCACCAAAGTCGGTTGTCGCTCAAGCGCGAGAAGAGGATATTGAAGCGAACCAGCCGGCTCAAGCACCAGAAGAAGAAATTGAAGCGAACCAGACGGGTCAAGCACCAGAAGAAGAAATTGATTTACCTTATGACGTATAACTAGGATATGAGGGTAAAAGTTATTTTTACAGAGCAAATTTTCAAACCTTTTATTGGTGACGGCCCATGAACTTGTAATTCATTCATCAATTTTCAAACCTTCATTTCATTTAGCCGTTCTATCGTCAACATCTTAATTCTATTGTAATTGTTTCATTGTCATGAAAATAAATGTAAAAGACTACAGTTACTTCAAGTTTATGTTCGTACAATATGAAACATTAAAAATCAGCTTTTCACACAACTAAGGTTATACGTAGTCAAAGTACATTCACCTGTACCCAAGAGATCTATATTCACCCAGCTAAATATTCATGAAAACATATAAAACTATTAACATTTGTTCTCCATATGCACAAATAGGTATATATCCACTTAATTAGGCACATCAACTGCATGCAAGTAATCAAGTAAGCAGTAGCTAAATAGAATATAATAAGAAGTTATAGCAAACTTCATTGTTTAATGGAATCTGCATCCAAATTTCTGCTAATTTGGATGACAACTCACCTGCAAGCATAATATGTTGACCCTGAAGCACCTGCAGGCTGCAGCTTCAATAAATGGGTTTTACAATACGAAACCAACCTGAGCAATTTGAGGTTCTTGCATTAACTCTTTATCAGCATGAAAGCTGAAAGCCTGTATAGGTTTTATAACATGAATAAAAAAGAAGCAATTCAGTATGCTGTGTTAGTAGAACTAAGCAGGCCTCCAAATCTATATAGCTCATCATCATTCAAGAACCATAAAAATATCACAACATAAATGAAAACAAACGGGCATCTTAACTGCAGAAATGATTTGCATATTCACAAATCATAATCATAACTCATAAGTGAATTCTTCTAAGAAGCGAAGGGCTACAAAGGATATGTTTCAGTTTATAAAACCATAGTTTGATGATAGTGTAGTCGCAGAGCCGGGAAGAGCAACCGATTCAAAGAAAATTGGCAATTGGTTGTTTGTTTTTGATCATTAAAGAGTAGACTGAGAACTCAAATCCATCATATTACTTATAGTCGGGGAAGTTATATGCACTGCCTCATGCTGACACGGTAATAACAAAATATAACTATATAAAAATAAGACATACTTGTTGGCTACAGCTTCATATTACGTTTAATTTACTTGGAGATAGCATAAGTTGTTCCAACGTCTCATTCACAGAATTCAAGCAAACAAACATTCAAGTTTTACTCAGAATAATAACACACAAGTGCATTCCTATCAAGAATTTGTTATAAATCTGAATCCTGTTAATTATCAACCAAGCAAGCATTAAATCAATTTGACCCCTAAGAGTTAAATTAAACTGACTCCATTTGTTCCGTAAGTTCTAACAAAATTTCTGTAGGAGCAGAAAATGTAACGGACACGTGTCCAGATATTAGAGCGGGAGTAAATTAGTTGGATACATCCATGTACAGGAATTGTTACCTCTTTGCTAGATCTTATCCTATCTAGTCAGCCCAATGGGCAGTATTGTAACTTGACGTGTATCCCTATCCTTTATAGGGGAAAGAGAGATATGTTTGTGGGGGTCTTCTTCTTCTTCCCACAACCTAGAGCTTAACAAGAACTCTATTCCCATTCATGGAGTTTGTGTGTAACACTTCCGATCGTAGTGAAACCCGTGGATGTAGGCTTCATTAATGGCCGAACCACGTAAAAAACCCATGTGTTCATGTTTACTTTGATGCACTTTGCTTCTCACTTGTTGGTAGATCTTACTCTTAGGTGTTAAGTTTTGTTGGGTGTGGTTGTTATATTTTTAGCAACTACATTCTGGCGCCGACTAAGGGGACCGAGAGTCTCAAATCTGTAGTTTTTAGCTTGGAAGTAGTAGTTCCAGTGAAGTTAGTACTGATCTACCGGCTAGAGAGACTGAAGTGTGAGGGGTAAACGTGTAACTTTGCCGATAGAAAGTCATCTTCAGACAATAAACAACATAAACGGTGAAGTCTCGTGTGTGTAAACCACAGAAAACTTCAACAAAATCGGAAATGTAAAATACTTCGCCGGAAAACAAATCAAAACAGACGAATCTTCTTCTCATCTATCCCTTATCTTGTTTGTTAACACTTGAATCGAAAGTTCTCGAGTACAAGTTTTAAAAAGAAAATCTTTTTATGAAAACTAGGGTTTGTTCTTGAGCAAAAATTGGATTTTCTTTCAAACCCTTTACTCGATTTCTGTTTTGATGTGAGATTTACTGTCAACAGAGCTCGTTTCACAAACCTAATTGAGCTATTTTTGAAAATATTGACTAACGAAATCTTTAGTTGATTTGGGGAATTTTCTGATTTATCTCAGCCGAGGTTTTTATGTCTTATGTCTTGAATTGAATGATACAGTTGTTCTTCGGCTATTCACCCAATTGATTTGTTGGTGCAGTGATTCTCTTAACAAATCATCGGGAGTTACAGGAGGATGAAATTTGTGAAGTCATCAAAGAATTCAATCGGGTCTCATCAACTCGAATTTCGAATGGGATCGTCACGGAACAAATCGCCACAATCGAACAAAGCTTTTATCACTTTGTTCAGATCATCACCATTTTTCACCTCGGATGATTCCGAGCATAAACCGCCATCAACATCGGGTTCGCTACTTCACTAGAATACATCTCGGCTTGATCACAAGAGTCAAACTCGGACTTTATCGACTCGTTCTCTAAGTGATTCAAATTTGTGGAATCACAACCAAGCTAATCGGGTCTCGACACTCAACTTCATTGGGACCAAATGTTACAGTTCAATCAAACATTGGTTACTAAATCATGTCGATTCATAGCATCAATCTCAGGTCTGGCTATCTCTGGATTCATCGGTACATCTCATGTCAATGACCGACTGACCAAATTTATTCATAGCATCAATGGGAATTACAGCAACTCAGTTTCGTGAAATCCCACATCGGGGCGAGTTAGTTAACCTACTCGGATCAAAATCATCTCGTGCCAAGTCAAATCGAGACGGATACCAGGCAACAGATCGGACCTAGCTACATCGGCCAATTCCATTCATATGCAAAGCTAATCTTGATGCAAAGCTTATCTCGGGTCGGCTTCATTCCATATCGGGACGAGATGAACTATATTGGATGGGCAGTCACTTCAGATCATCTCGGATTCAAGAACTCAGAAGATTACAACACTCGCTTCGTGCTGTGACTCGGGAAAGTTGAGTCGGATCGTTCAAAAGAACCCATCTCCATCGGGTCATTCCTCTATAACAGTGGAATACTCTTAATCCCTTATCTCTGATTTTACAAGTTATGGTTTTGAACAGTGAATGCTATTTAGAACCCCTTCATGTAAGCTTGATAAAAGAATGATCGGCCTAGTTAAGTGCAACCCACTTAAGAAAGTATTAGTAGTTTTGTTTCAAAATTCGAGAAAGTAAATCTGATACGTTTGGCACGCAAATATGATTACGTTTACCACCTGTAGCTATGAATTACAAGTTTTCAAGCTTGACTTGATATCTAGTCACTGTAAGACAGCACTGAACGGGAAATATGAGAAATATTTTGGGAGACAATGATGTCTCGCTATATAGTTTGGGAAGAGACCAACCGCTGTTGACCCATGTTTATCCACTATGAATTCCAGCCTTTCATTTAAGTAATCTCATTAACACCCCATCGAACCTGAAATTGCATTGGATTTCTTAATAACACATCAATATGATTGCTTAGATCGTAACCTTAACCATCTAGATTGCCACTGTGCTTAATTCTTAAATGTAATGTCAGTTTACTTGAACATGCTGCTTATCACATTCTTGATATTGCTGTGTTGTTAGAGTTATATCTTAACCATAATATTTATAATAATGACATTTAAAAGGGGTCATTTAGTTTTTACATCATCCGAATGGAAAGTCGCAGGTGCATAAATCCAATCTTGAGTATCAGTAGAGAAGCAAAATGATTTTGGCAGCGCCCGGATGCCAAAGGGTAGGAATCTTTGATCATAGAGACGAAATAATCCTCTCTGACCAAGCCACCTCGGAAGTGCGGATCACGTCGTAATGTGCAGCTGATACCTATTTTCAACTATCAGGAATAAAAGCTAAGTACCATCGCTCTCGAACACTTGGCACATTACCACTCGTATAATATCCGAATTCATTTGCCACGATAGTTTAAACTTTCGAAATAATCCTCTCTGACCTGCCAAAAGTTATTTTAAAGACATTAAGTGATAAAACTCTTGCCTGGTTTTGGAGGACGCAGATCATGTCATCGTTGCCAGTATAGTTGCGGATTTGATCTTGAATAGGCAATTTGGCTTAAGTTTACCTTGGGTACTCACTTGCATGACTTCTTGTTGCAGAAAATGATGAAGGAAGTGAAATTTCTTCAGTTATAAGTTGAACCTCCGGCAAAATCAGCTCGGGAAGATACTGTTATGAATGATCACTTTGAATCGTCCGTCTCGGACAAAATCACCTCTGGCCTCCCCCAGACGACCTTTTGCTCGGGTCTCACTAGCTTCTGGTCACTACCCATCATTGGGTGAAGAACTGCACACACGACCAACTCGGACTCAAATGCACTTCTTGCATCGGATCACCTTGAATTGCCATCTCAGGAATGCTCCAGACTCCATCTCTAACCAACGCCGGACATGACAACTCAACGCCGAAGCTATATCAGAGAGCCTGCTAGAATCATGTAATTGGAAGGGAACAGGTACCACATGGAGGATGTCAACCCCATGGGTATTTACGAGTCGCAGCAACATCAAGTACTTCTTTGACGCAGGAGTAAGGATCGCAGAAGAGCTGTCACTTGCAAAAGTGCAGGCCACAGCACCTGCCTATCGAAAAGCTAAGCATCACTTCTTTCAAAACTTAGTTTATTCAATACGGTCGTATAACGTTCAATTTATGGCACCCATATTCTTGTGAATCATCCGAATTAGATTTTGTACATAACTCGTTAAGACCTTCCCGACTTAAGACATTTTGAAAACCTTCAAGACTAAGTTTTTACCGACTATGGAGGAAAAGAAAAATCGATGGGAGTGAAATCTCGTTAGTGTGTATCGAACCCTCAAGATAATCGCCACGGAGGATTGCTATTATGAACAACCACTTGGACCAACCATCCCGGCCAACCTGCACTCGGAAAATTCGTGGTAGCTACGGATAAGAGTCACAAGACAGTTCGAGGATTGCACAAGCCATCTTTGTCCTCAGTCCCAGAAAATTCATCTCGATACAACAGATCGGGCAACATACCTACTCTAAACTTTTGATTCCATTTGATTATTGCATACATAATATACTCCTATGAACGTTACCAGGCCATGAGAATCCCTTAAAGTTAACTTAGGAATTCGGCACGTAACTCGATCTATCATTGTCACACACACCTTCGTGCCTTGTTAGATATTCGAGAATATTATTAGCATGATACTTGTTTAAAGGAAATAGGGAACACATAGCATACTGTATTTTAATGTACGCTTGCACATTATCGTGAATGCTGCCTAAGCTTTTCCCGAGCATTGACATTTGTTGAGTTGATACCCACAGTCCTTGGATTCACCATAGTTTTCTTTATCATTTTTACACTGTATTAATTATTGGTTAGATCGTAACGATGTAATGGATGTTTAAGTTGAGCAGCATGTGTTGATATTTCTTGTACACCAAATGATTGTGTCCATGACTAGGTTTGACCCTAGTATATGCCTAAACAATCCTAAGTAGCCATTCCACCACCTATTTCTTGTTATGGTCGTAAAACCAGTTCTCAATATGTAATCGTCTTTATAAGAAGAACAAAATAACATTCGTGACCCACTTGGGGAAATATGAGAATCTTCTGCACTTCGATATTTGGATAAAATGGATTTTTGTTATTTAATATGATGGTATGAATTTCTTTATTTCCAGCAACCAGGATTTAAAATTTTTTAGAGTTTAATTGAATGCCTATTGGATATGTGTTGACATAAGGGAAAATTTCAGTTAAGATGCGATCTGTATAGCTCAGACAAATAGGATTACACAGCACTCGATCAACATGAGGATGGTCAACATAGTCGACCGCTTTGAAGAAGTTTGTCGCAGAAGTCCATCCAATCTCGCCGAGATACGTCAATTAGTCGTGGACGTCACATCAAAAAGGGAAAAATCCTTTCCTTCTTGCTTCCCGATCGTTGACAGCTAATAATTTGAGGCACAGTTGCGAGACTTCTTGAGAAAATAGGGACGAGCACAATCCATCTAAATTCCACATTTGTCTCCTGATCCTTATCCATTTGCATGCAGTTATATTGCTATTTTCACATGCGCGTGTTTGAGACCATGCTTAGCATGATAAATTTAAGTTATATTGCTATTTTCACATGCGTGCGTTTGAGACCATGCTTAACATGATAAATTTAAGTTATATTGCTATTTTCACATGCGCGCGTTTGAGACCATGCTTAACATGATAAATTTAAGTTATATTGCTAATTCGCATATCATCGAAACGCCTGGGAAGGCATAACATTTATAATTCTTGTGTGAAAGACTGAATAACATGTGCAACTCATCGTGATAACCTTTATTTCGCTTAAAACTCATATGCATAGAGTGACAACAAGAATTGTCTTGTGCCTAATTACCATTGTGGTTAAATTCTCTTCATAGTAGCTAATCTGAACTAGAATTCATGGGGACCTTTGAGGGAATGGCGGGATACGACAGTTACATGGTGGTGGACATCGTGGTTGGATGTCAGATGTCTGAGAACCATAGTACACGAGCAGTCACTTCTCTCCTCAGCTAGTCCATAGACATGGAAGAATCGGAGACACCAAAAGCAGCTTATGACAAAGATATTCTTCTAGTGTGCAGCGTGGATCGAACGAGAATAAAATAGTTGACTGAGTAAGAAGAAGATCAACATTGGAAACCCACATTTAGGATGATGCAGTTGATTGACGTCAACCCCACAGATCTTCAATAAGGAATATGGAATTCGAGGATTCACCATCAACTAATCAGTCCCTATGGTTTGACCTTCGAAGAGAACGGCTCGGAGTCCACACAAATTCTGTTCAAGAACTTTCCAGCTGCAAGAAGCATCACCAAATGTGTACCCGGCAATTGAGTCAAGCCACAGCTACTTCCATTATACTTCGATAAGTTGGGAGCAAGTCAGTTCGGGCCAACAGGCAACAACTTGGACATACCCTCGGTCGGTGGACAACAAATCATCTCGGGCAGCATCATTATGGAATCGATTACCTCGCAAGCAATGTACCGATTTGTGTGAAGATATCAACCTCGGAAAATAACGCGACTGTTTACCTATTGAAATCGTTGTCCGGTCCAATTTCCATTGTACTGAGGCAGTGAACACACCAAGCCTGACTACCAGTTAGACGCTATCTCACCTTGTCGACAACAATTGACTACGGGTGCAATGCATGACTCTTACTATCCTGGGAGTAAAAGTATAGTCAGGGAGAAACCTGAAACGGACCAGGAGAAACGGTAAAAAGAAGGTATTCTCGGGAGACGACCGACAACTCCAAGACCAAGGGAAGAACTCGCAAATTGTGGCAGCCAAGCGGGACTGAAATTGAATATCTGTGGAACACAGTGTGTTGTATGAAACATACAACGATAAGGTGATGAAATGACAAACGCAACGACATACCATTCGTACTCGGGTCATCAAACGGAATGGCCCAAAATGGTCTAGGAGTTCTGAGTCCGACTAGATTCTGAGACTTTGGTGAATAATAGCCTTGCGGACGCCTTGGGTTGTTAATGTGATGTAAAGTAACACGGGTCATCTCGTACTCGGGTCATCAATCGGAATGGCCCGAGGTGATCTAAGAGCCCTGGACGGATCCAGGAGCTATGCGTCTAATGGTCGTTTCGAACCCGGGGCGACGGCATTGTGCAAGTGTCGGGGCGACTTACATTAATACGGGCTATTCGAACTCGGGGCGATGGCAGTGTGCAAGTGCCGAGGTAGCCTTAGGGCCCTGGTGGTTGGAAACCAGTGGCCGATTGTCGAGGCATGAGTACTCGACAGTCGAACATACAACATTGCTCCCCCGCGCAAGTGGCCGAAATCACTTGCCCAAGATAGTTAATTGATAACTTCTTGGGGATATCGAGCCATAGAAATTAGGAATGACCGAATCCTTTCCACTAGATCTAAATGACGGTGATGAGATACCTCAATCGGGACATGGCATTGGGACCGATGACCCTCCCTGTTGAGTGTGTTCGACAGATATGGAATATTAACTAATGCCTACGTTGAAATGATTAGTATGACATGAAAATGTATATGCTAAGGCTATGAACGATCATGCATAACTTTGGAGGTGGACTTCACTTGTCAAGGGCGGGTGGTACTTGAATGGTTCATTTGGAAACAGCACCGATGAGGTCACCCACAGGGGCACGAGATGTATATCGGTATCAGGGGCAACACAATGGCGACGACGGAACTTCCGGGTTATCAGCGTATAAAACTTGAGTAGCGTGCATACACCGAAGTTCGCAAGTCATCAAATAACAGAGGCTACGGGATAACACAAGATGAGCTAGATATCGCATGGAGGCTACAAACAGGGGCACGAAAGCTAGGAAGAATAACTGTCTTGGTCGAGAATTATCAACAGCAAAAGCTACGGTTCGAGATCACAAACCAAATAAAGGAGGAAACGACATCACGGAGTCTCCCAAGTTTATGAATCAAACAAAGAGCGGCAACAACGAACCGTAGCGTATCGACATCACTGGCAGCAAACAAGGTCACGAGCAATTATACAATCCAGTCATAAGGCGAGTAATGTCGAAAAAGGAACTTATGGACTGCATCGTCAGCAACAAAACCAAAATCCATCATCGAAAAACAAGCTAAGTATCTCTTATCTCAAAGGATAAATCTCCAAGGATGCAAGTTGTTTTAGATAAAGGGGACATATCATCCATACATACCTGTTCATTATCGGCCACTACACAATCCCAATTGACTATTCGTTCAAACAGTTTGGAAACAAACATGTATGCTTGGTAGCTCATGTGGCAGATCCCTATCACATGCATTATTTCCAACATGACATTTTGCTAATGAATATTGTCGTAATAATCCCTCTGGCTATGTCGGAGCTTAAGTATTTTGTGTACAGATCTGGAAGCATATCTTCGGGTGAGAATAAATATGTGGAAGCTAAGGGCAAGAGTTAATCTGGGGCACAATCGTTGTCTCGAGACTCCGCAAACGAATAGGGGCAAGTACGCTTACTAGGATGAAGCAGATTGTATTCCTTTGCGCATTCCCTTCAACAACGATTGGACGATCACAATATTAATGCAAGAAAAATGCTTTGGAGGAGCGACATGAGAAAACCCTTATCACTAGAAGCAAATTAACAAAGCCAGGACTGTCAGCCGGTTCTCTCAAGACAGCTAAGTATCATCCATCTCAAGACGACATTTGACAATTTGACATGCCATATAGATAACTTGCGTAACTTTCATATGTCTTTTCACTTTAGTTGGAAAATGTTTTGCTGATTTATACCACGAGCATGCTTAGTGAATAACATCGTGAGCACGAGAATAATCATTTACATCCTTAAGATTCGTATGGAAACAAGCTTGACCATAAAAATGCCGAATTTAAAAGACCCCTTATGTTATCGAATTTAATATTAAATTAGAACCTCTTGGGGCATACCGAGAACCTCATCAAAAGGGATTATGATAGCACTCTTAACAATAGGATAATAATAATTTTGAAGGTGTATCGCAAACGTACTTGAGATATAGCAAACATCACTTCTCTTCATGAGCAGCAGGTACCTACACTCGTCTAGAGAACTTCAACTGCGATCCATCAGGATATGAAGCCAACTGAACCAGACAAAATTGGAGCATTGACCAAGCCAGCTGGATGGACAAGACACTCGACTCCGAGCCGATCATCTAGAACAGCACGATTCGAACTCGTCTTCAATATCGAAAAAAGCCAGAGCCGAGTAAAGAGGTAGTAGGTACACGACATCGGGTACAGTTGAAACATAAGAACCGATCGGGAAGTATAGCAAGGTCGGAACCGAAGACAGTGAATCGCCTAGTCGGGAGGCCTGCTACTAAGAAGCCCAGATTCAATAACTCGCAGCCCAACGAAAATCCCAAGTCACTACGAATTGATAGTCCAGTAACAACCAGTTTGGATAACGCGCAGAGAATCATCATCAAGCCAAGACCCGAAGTGAAGGTACCAAATGCAAAACATCAACAATAGCGCAGACACAGTATTTTCTTAAGGTTCTCTCTTCGAACAAACCTCAAGAAAAGGGGCATAAATGTAGGGAGCAGAAATGTAACGGACACGTGTCCAGATATTAGAGCGGGAGTAAATTAGTTGGATACATCCATGTACGAGGAATTGTTACCTCTTTGCTAGATCTTATCCTATCTAGTCAGCCCAATGGGCAGTATTGTAACTTGACGTGTATCCATATCCTTTATAGGGGAAAGAGAGAGATGTTTGTGGGGGGTCTTCTTCTTCTTCCCACAACCTAGAGCTTAACAAGAACTCTATTCCCATTCATGGAGTTTGTGTAACACTTCCGATCGTAGTAAAACCCGTGGATGTAGGCTTCATTAATGGCCGAACCACGTAAAAAAACCCCTGTGTTCATGTTTACTTTGATGCACTTTGCTTCTCACTTGTTGGTAGATCTTACTCTTAGGTGTTAAGTTTTGTTGGGTGTGGTTGTTATATTTTTAGCAACTACAATGTACTAGGGTTAACTCTTACTGCTGGTATTGGTGGATTGCTCTTCGGATATAATACAGGTAATTGGAAACAGTATTTCTTAATTTTCTCTATTTTTTGCTTGAAATGTTAATGGTAGTGGTTAAGAATTATTAAATTACTTAATGACGTTTGTTTCTATGTATTTAACTGGATGAATTTTGATGGGGAAGTGAAGAAGTGATTGATTCTGGTGAATATTCTGAATGGAAATTGTAGTTGCTAAAAATATAACAACCACACCCAACAAAACTTAACACCTAAGAGTAAGATCTACCAACAAGTGAGAAGCAAAGTGCATCAAAGTAAACATGAACACAGGGGTTTTTTACGTGGTTCGGCCATTAATGAAGCCTACATCCACGGGTTTCACTACGATCGGAAGTGTTACACACAAACTCCATGAATGGGAATAGAGTTCTTGTTAAGCTCTAGGTTGTGGGAAGAAGAAGAAGACCCCCACAAACATCTCTCTCTTTCCCCTATAAAGGATAGGGATACACGTCAAGTTACAATACTGCCCATTGGGCTGACTAGATAGGATAAGATCTAGCAAAGAGGTAACAATTCCTGTACATGGATGTATCCAACTAATTTACTCCCGCTCTAATATCTGGACACGTGTCCGTTACATTTTCTGCTCCTACAATTATGCCCCTTTTCTTGAGGTTTGTTCGAAGAGAGAACCTTAAGAAAATACTGTGTCTGCGCTATTGTTGATGTTTTGCATTTGGTACCTTCACTTCGGTCTTGGCTTGATGATGATTCTCTGCGTTATCCAAACTGGTTGTTACCTGGACTATCAATTCGTAGCGACTTGGGATTTTGGGCGCGAGTTATTGAATGGCTTCTTAGTAGCATGCCTCCGACTAGGCGATTCAACATCTTCGGTTCCGACCTTGCTATACTTCCCGATCGGTTCTTATGTTTCAACTCATGCCGATGTCGTACCTACTACCTATTTACTCGCTCTCGCTTTTTTCGATATTGAAGACGAGTTCGAATCGTGTCATTATAGATGATCGGCTCGGAGTCGAGTGTCTTGTCCATCCAGTGGCTTGGTCAATGCTCCAATTTTGTCGGTTGATTGGCTTCATATCCTGATGGATCGCAGTTGAAGTTCTCTGACGAGTGTAGGTACCTTTGCTCATGAAGAGAAGTGACGTTTGTTATATCTCAAGTACGTTTGCGATACACCTTCAAAATTATTATTATCCTATTGTTAAGAGTGCTATCATAATACCTTTTTGATGAGGTTCTCGGTATGCCCCAAGAGGTTTTAATTTAATCTTAAATTCGATAACATAAGGGGTCTTTTAAATTCGGCATTTTTATGGTCAAGCTTGTTTCCATACGACTCTTAAGGATGTAAACGATTATTCTCGTGCTCGCGATGTTATTCACTAAGCATGCTCGTGGTATAAATCAGCAAAACATTTTCCAACTAAATTGAAAAGACATATGAAAGTTACTCAAGTTATCTATATGGCATGTCAAATTGTTAAATGTCGTCTTGAGATGGATGATACTTAGCTGACTTGAGAGAACCGGCTGACAGTCCTGGCTTTGTTAATTTGCTTCGAGTGATATGGTTTCTCATGTCGCTCCTCCAAAGCATTTTTCTTGCATTAATATTGTGATCGTCCAATCGCGTTGTTGAAGGGAATGCGCAAAGGAATACAATCTGCTTCATCCTAGTAAGCGTATTTGCCCCTATTCGTTTTATGAGTCTAGAGACAACGATTGTGCCCCTATTAACTCTTGCCCTTAGCTTCACATATTTATTCTCACCCGAAGATATGCGTCCAGATCTGTACACAAAATACTTAAGCTCCGACATAGCCAGAGGGATTATTACGACAATATTCAATAGCAAAATGTCATGTTGGAAATAATGCATGTGATAGGATCCGCCACATGAGCTACCAAGCACACATGTTTGTTTCCCACTGTTCGTTTGAACGAATAGTCGATTGGGATTGTGTTGTGGCCGATAATGAAGTGGATATGTATGGATGATATGTCCCTTTATCTAAAACAACTTGCATCCTTGGAGATGTATCCTTTGAGATAAGAGATACTCAGCTTGTTTTTCGGTGATGGATTTTGGTTTTGTTGCTGACGATGCAGTCCATAAGTTCCTTTTTCGACATTACTCGCCTTTATGAGTGGATTGTATAATTGCTCGTGACCTTGTTTGCTGCCAGTGATGTCGATACGGTACGGTTCGTTTCTGCCGCTTTTTGTTTGATTCATAAACTTGGGAGACTCCGTGATGTCGTTTCCTCCTTTATTTGGTTTGTGATCTCGAACCGTAGCTTTTGCTGTTGATAATTCTTGACCAAGACAGTTATTCTTCCTAGCTTTCGTGCCCCTGTTTGTAGCCTCCATGCGATATTTAGCTCAACTTGTGTTATCCCGTAGCCTTGTTATTTGATGACTTGCGAACTTGGTGTATGCACGCTACTCAAGTTTTATACGCTAATAACCCGGAAGGTCCGTCGTCGCCATTGTGTTGCCCCGATACCAACATACATCTCGTGCCCCCGTGGGTGACCTCATCAGTCTCGTTTCCAAATGAACCATTCAAGTACCACTGCCCTTGACAAGTGAAGTCCACCTCCAAAGTTATGCATGATCGTTCATAGCCTTAGCGTATACATTTTTCCTGTCATACTAATCATTTGAACGTAGGCATTAGTTAATATTCCATATCTCATTTAACACACTCAACAGGAGGGTCATCGGGCCCAATGCCATGTCCCGATTGAGGTATCTCATCACCGTCATTTTGATCTAGTGGAAAGGATTGGTCATTCCTAATTTCTATGGGCTCGATATCCCCAAGAAGTTATCAATTAACTATCTTGGGCAAGTGATTTCGGCCACTTGCGCGGGGAGCAATGTTGTATGCTCGAGTAGCGAGTACTCATGCCTCGACACCTGGCCACCGGTTTCCAACCACCGGGCCCTAAGGCTACCTCGGCACTTGCACACCGTCATCGCCCGAGTTCGAATAGCCCGTCTTAATGTAAGTCGCCCTGACACTTGCACAATGCCATCGCCCGGGTTCGAAGCGACCATTGGACGCATAGCTCCTGGCTCCGTCCAGGGCTCTTAGATCACCTCGGGCCATTCCGATTGATGACCCGAGTACGAGATGACCCGTGTTACTTTACATCACATTAACAACCCAAGGCGTCCCCCAGGCTATTATTCACCAAAGTCTCAGAATCTAGTCGGACTCAGAACTCCTAGACCATTTCGGGCCATTCCGTTTGATGACCCGAGTACGAATGGTATGTCGTTGCGTTTGTCATTTCATCACCTTATCGTTGTATGTTGCATACAACACACTGTGTTCCCCAGATATTCAATTTCAGTCCTGCTTGGCAGCCACAATTTCGAGTTCTTCCTTGGTCTTGGAGTTGTCGGTCGTCTCCCGAGAATGCCTTCTTTTTACCGTTTCTCCTGGTCCGTTTCAGGTTTCTCCCTGACTATACTTTTCCTTCCAGGATAGTAAGAGTCATGCATTGCACCCGTAGTCAATTGTTGTCAACAAGGTGAGATAGTGTCTAACTGGTAGTCAGGCTTGGTGTGTTCACTGCCTCGGGACAATGGAAATTGACCAGGATAACGATTTCAATAGGTAAACGATCAGGCGTTATTTTTCGAGGTTGATATCTTCACACGATGGGTCATTCTTTGAGTGTAATCGATTCCATAATGATGCTGCCCGAGATGATTTGTTGTCCACCGACCGAGGGTATGTCCAAGTTGTTGCATGTTGGCCCGAACCGACTTGCTCCCAACTTATCGAAGTATAATGGAAGTAGTCGTGGTTTGACTCAATTGCCTAAGTACACATTTGGTGATGCTTCTTGACTAAGTTCTTGAACAGAATTTGTGTGACCAGCCGTTCTCTGAAGGTCAAACCATAGGGACTGATTAGTTGATGGTGAATCCTCTAATTCCATATTCCTTATTGAGGATCTGTGGGGTTGACGTCAATCAACTGCATCATCCTTGGTAGGATTTTAGAAGTGTATTTTATCCTACGACTATGTCTAAACCAAGCAAGTGCACGGTGTCTTCAATGAAGACAGTGGCAAACACGGGTCGATCCCACAAGGACTTGTGGTGCTTGATTGATCAAAGGCTTCTAACTGATTTCCTAGCAAGTGTGTAACACAAATATGGAGTTGTCGAAGCGACTGAGTTTGTAGTGTGATTCTAAACTAAGGAAAGGAGATAATGATAAATTGGAAAGTGACCAGGGTGATTATTTCCACCACCTTTCCTATGCTAAGGCAATGCAAGTTCATTATGATCATGTGCCTTCCCTTGAAGGTCTTGGCTAGATATTCATCAACTCAATTTGTTAACTCCCCCTAGTATGAGTGGTCTTCTTACAGTACCACTCATCACAAAGTTTGTAAACTCCATGGCTAATTACTAATCTTAATACTGTAAGAACAAAACAAAATCATTCTAAACATACATGCTTCACATGAGACTCAGGGGTTTCATTAAACACCCTGGTGATTAAAATTAACTCATTACAAAATAACTAAAACACAAATTCAACTAAAGTGACACTCTGGCTAATCCAGGCGTGTCCAATTTCACTCTCTACTCCTCCTATTTATACATGTAAAGTTTCCCCCAAAATACCTAACCCTAATTCAATTAAAATAAAATTTAAATGAAAATACATCGAACCCATACTCTATTCGGCTCTGAATCACTGTCTTCTCTTGCTTGTGCGGCTCTCAGACGCCATGCCTCGACTGTTGGTAAACCCTAGCTTTTATCTATCTCTAAATTAGCTTCTAGGTTTATGGAGAAGCTAAGAGAGAGATAGCTAAACCTAGAGGAGAGGTGAAGGAGGTACGGCTGTGGTTGTTGGTGGCTATGGAGGTGACAGGAGAGGTGGTGGTGATGGTTGTGGCAGGGGCGGTGTTGCAGAGCAGAGCTCTGTGTCGGGGAGAGGTGGTGAAAGAGAAGATGGAGTGAAGAATGGGGTTTGCTCGATAGGTGTAAGGGTATGGGGATTTCGTTGTGAAGCAGGGATAGCAAAACTCGATGAGAAGGGCCTAGCGAGCGTCGGATGGAGCTGATGGAGATCTGAACGGCTCGAAAAGGTAAGCGGTTTTGGCTTGATCTGGTGTTGAGCGGAGTATCGAACATCGATGCTAGTGGGGGCAGCGACCGTAGGATGTAGAAGATCGAAATCTCGACGGCTTGGAGTGGACGGGCTCGGATCCGGGTCGTGGGTAGCTTTAGCCCATGTCTTCCTTGTTGGGTTGCAACTGATTTGCGCGCGGGCTTTGGCTATCTGCTCCATAGATTCTCGACTCCAATTCTTCGCTCTTTTGGCTCCTCAATTTCTCCGAGGTTTATTTATTACCTAAAAACACAAAATTAATTAATACAAATATTTATTCTTGAAAACAAGGAAAATACAGAATATGGGATAATATCTGATTTATAAGCGCAAAAGATGAGTAAAATGCCAATAAAAAGATGTATAAATATGCACTATTTGGCACTCATCAAATACCCCCAAACCTGAATTTTACTTGTCCTCAAGTGAAACAGAAAATAAGAAATCCTAACTATACCACTGTCGTAGGTCTCTCGAATGCATTTAGCGTATGCACTAAGCCTTTAAAACCCTAGGTGTCCCTAGTGGACGAGTTGTAGTCTCGTGAGGGTTTACAAGAGGTGTACCCACAAAACCTTCTCCAACTTCAGAGTGTAAAAGAGTCTCAAGCCTCCAAGAAGCTATGAGGACATAGAGTTTCTGCATGCTATTAGAAGTTAGAACTATCGAAGAACGCATTCTCATCCTTAAGAGTTGAGCGAGAAGTAACCATACCATATGAAAGAATTCGGATTCGATTGTGATCATAAGCCTCGACTTCTGCCTCACCATTAGGGTTTTATGATAATTGCACTCAAAAAGATCGCTTTTTTAGTCTCTCATGTGTGCAGGCAGGAATAAAGAGAGAAATCCTGCACACGTTGTAGGTAAGAAGGATAACCTTCCGAAATAAAACTGGAGACTCCACGAGAAGTGTGGACAAAAGAATCTTTTTCTAATGATCTCTAAGAAGGAAAATCAACCATTAGTAAGGGTGGAGTACTCACTCACTTCTCACCCGATCGGCAATTAATATCACTCTCTCATAAGAAACCATAGAAACGTCTTCAATCTTCGGTCTTCGGTCTTCAGTCTTCAACTATTGATGACGAACTTCTGAACTTCACAAAAACTTAATAATAATTTTTTTTTTTTTTTTTTTTTTTTAACTTTGTGGTAACTAGACACAGAAAATAAACTACAATTTTTTTTTTTTTTTTTTTTTTTTGGTTACAAAAAAAAGGATAAACTCAATTTTTAACAAACTTCATTAATTCTCATCTTATTTTCTTTTCTTTGTTGCACATAAACCTTGGACTATATCAATTTTTCTTTCAATATTCTGATTCTGCTCAGGTTCTTTGTGATGATGTGTTTCTATGGGTCTTGCTGATTGAGAGAGAGAGAGATGCTAATGCAAATCGATATTTAGAAGGAGTTTTCATCTTTAGACGTCACCCTCATGATTGACGGAATTAGCACTCAAGAGATCATAAGTAGTTGAAAGTGGTGCGAAGTTGGGTAGCTCACCATTCCTACCCGGAATTGACGTACGGTGACACACACTCTAAAAGCTTTTCTAGAAAGTCACAAAGAGTGAAGGTCGGTACCTCGCTTGATGTAAAATGGGTAGTCTCCACTATGGGTGATCACAATTCTACTCAGAATATCTAAATGACACCTAATTCGCCCTCCGGTATGGTTAAATCCAACTTTAACGCTCTAATCAACTAAGAAACCCGATTGTGTTCTCCGGTACTTCCAAGTTCTGTTATTTCGGTCAGAATCTCTATGTAAACATAGCTAAAAGCATGCTAGTGACTCTAAAATCTCTAAAGTTGGAGGTTTTTACAAAAAGAGTTATGATTTTTTTTTTTTTTTTTTTTTTTTTTGAAAAGTAAAAGATTAAAAAGACTAAAAACTCTAAATGCAAATGCACCCCAAACCTAAATCAAACATTGTCCTCAATGTGTCTACATATAGAAAAATTTAAACAGAGTCACATACCGAGAGAACAATCTTTGAAAAAGATAAAAAGGAAGAGATTACCGGATGTCGGCAAGAGCAAGGTTGAGCTTCATTCGTCAAGGCAAAATCCAACATTCTCAGTGGTGATTATATCGGATTAGCATAATATATGTGCAAGAAGACTCAAACTTGGAATCAAGAAAAGAAAAATTTAACAAGTCCTTTTGGATTATATACAAAAATTCACCATAAACTAACAATCTAAAGAGTTGAGGATCAACCCAATAGACGATATGTACACACATTAACAGCCTTACACAAATATAATATGAGAGTGCACGTAAGACTGCAAATGGGAATGAGTTTCCCCCAAACCTAAACTTGTGAACGGGTGTGTTTGGGAGCACAAAATCTTGCAATTTTAAAGGTACGTCATGCAAAAGGTCTAACTCAAAATGAGTTTTGCTAATTACAGGCAGACATACATATTCCAACTGTGGCTCCTTAAGAGTGTTATACTTTGATGCAAAATAGTCCAAGAGGACTTGGGAAGCACAAAGTTCTAGGCCTAAGTTAGGCATTTTTAGAAAAGTTGGTTTTGCAATTTTGTAACAAACAACACCTAGGTTTGGTGGAGGAGTTTCAATTTGTGACTCAGGAGAGAGGTTAGGTACATCTAAGTTGTTTTCATTTTTAAAATCATTTGCACCGTCACACACTTTCCTAAAGTCAGAAGAGGGTAAATCATGTTCACCTGCATAAAACAGTTCATCAATCTCCAGGTCATACTCGTCACCATTCTCATGTATAACATAACCAGGAGAGATATCATGTTGTAGCCTAGGCATGGAGTTAGGCACATGCATTGAATCATCCGTGTCAACAGACAATTCAGCTATTCCTAGGTCACAAACAGGTGGTAAAGCATGCTCATTTTCACAGGACAATCCCACAGGTTCTACATCAACATCACATGCATGAATATAAGAAGAAGCATCATTCATAGGGTTCACAGAAGAGACGCCTAACGTCTCTGAACCTAAAGATTTTACTACATTTTCAAAATACACATGCTCTTCATATTCATCATCATCATCATCATAGCACGATTGCATTTCCCTAACATTCATTTCACCTTGAAATTCCTCACTTTCCTCATTTAGTGCATCAAGAATTTGACTCAATTTGAGTTCTAAACTCTCAAACTTTTGCTCAAGGTTTTGATTCAATTCTAGAGTTTCATTATGTTGTTCAATGAAAGGAGAGTTTTCACTAATGGGTATGCATTCCTCATATGGATATTCATTGTATGGTTGTGCATGAGGTTCACTAGAGAAGGGAAATTCAGACATGTTGCTATATGGATGGTCATGCATTGCATTCATTTCAAGCCTAGCATTTTGCTCCATGAGTGTGTCCATTAGTGATTGCAAACTAGGAGTTGGGGGAGAATAAAATTGTTCATCTCCCCACTGTGGTGAATGATGCATGTGTGCAGGTTGATTATGGTCCCAATAGTCACTTCTAGACACTTCGTACATTGGTTTATCATGGTTTTCCCTAGACTGTCTAAAAGCATGCAAAATATCACAGTACTCAGCAGGGTGGTCTAAGCCACCACATAAGGTGCAAGCATGCATTTCATATTGCCTAGAAAAACTAGATTCGACAGATTGCCTTTCTAAAGCAGATTGCCTATCTAAGGCAGATAGTCGAGCCTCTAATTGATCTAAAAGTGATGACTGGGTATGAGAAAATTGTTCATTTTCAACCTGTGGTGGATGATGTATGTGATCATAATGATTAGGGTATGTGAGATCAGGGCCCTGAGAAGGCCCATAAAATTCCCTAAAGTCACTATGGTATGTGGGGTGTTCATCCTGTGAAAGGTGCCCGTAAGCAAGCTCTCTAAGGGATTTGTTTGAATCCCCAGATGCGGACCAAAATCCTGACATGATTTATCACACAAATTGAACTCAAAGCCCAGTTGAAGTGGACTAAGTTTGGTTTTAATGGGATTGGTTTGGTTTATTGGGTTTCATTTGGTTTGTTGGGATTTTGGGCTTTTTGGTTTATTGGGATTGTTGTTGTTTGAAGCCCAGGATTTGTGAAGCGCACAGCCAGTATGGAAAAATGTATGGCCCGAAGTGTTTGAAACAGTATATAGCCGAGAAATGAATAGACTGCGGGCTCGGTTTGGTTGCGGCCAGGTTGTGTTGATCAGCCCGATGAGTGTTTAGTTAGCTTGCTGATGTTCAGCCCAACAGATGTGGGTTTAGCTAGCCCAGGTTGGGTTCAATGAGCCCAGCTGGTGTGGTCAGTCAGCCCAGCTATGAGGCTTCAGTTTTGGGCTGGCAAGTTAGCAGCCCAGCAGTGCTGGGTTTAGTTTGACCCGACAAGCTTATGCAGAGCCCTGGTTAGGGTTCGGGCTCATGCACAAGACAGACCTAGGTGCTCGGACACACGAGAGGAATGCACAAGTTTAGGTGCTACAGCTTATACAATGATTATGCTCAACACAGACTAATTTTGACTTATACAATGCTCGTGGCAAGCAGCTACTTTGAGGCTCATGCACGAGGGCTAGGTCTGATGGTTTTGCAGGTCACACAAGGCAATACGATTTGGCTATCGATTGGCTACCGATTCAAGGCAATACAAGCTCAAGGTACACAGGTGCACATTCACAGCAGAGCAATCATTCAGTTTTAGGATTATCAGGGTGTCATGCTCAGGTGAGACAAGTTATGCTCAAATGATGGTAGCAGGGTTTGCAAATATCACAAGCATGCAAATATTTCAGGGCAGATTCAGGGTAGTTCAGTGCACACAAGTCACTGGTTACAGCCAAGGGGTTCACAGATGTATGCACAGATGGTTACAGAACTTGCAGTTCAGCCAAGCTCAGGGTTTGCACAGGTTGAGCTCAGGGGTTTTACAGAGCAAGACTTGCTCTGAATTACAGACTACCAGTTAACCAATGCAAGAGGTACAAAAATATTAATACAAAGACAAAGCCGCTTAGATTTGGTCGATGTCAATGACCTAGCTCAAACTCGACTGACTTCGTGGGTGGAGTTGAGCCTGAACCAATGCAAGGTAAGGCACAGAACAGTGGACAAATCTCAGCAGATATCAAGGCCCAGTACAAGGTTTAACAGCACATAACACAAGGTCTCACACAATTTTACTGGCTTATCAGCACAGGTAAGCACAGATTAGCGCAAGGCACCACTCACCTTACAAGTCGCAGGGTTTGCTCAATTGCACCTTATGCGCCTCCCTGCCTTTCCCTGGGTTGCCTCAGCTTAACAGCTTGCACAGCAGCAGAGTTGCACAGCACAGGTAGGATGCATCTGCTGGCTCAATTGAAAGGGTTAGCTCTTCTGAGGTTTCAGTGAGCAGCTAACACTAAGTGAAAATGCAGATGGGGTATGGGTAATAATGCAAGTGATTAAAAATAAAAGTTGAAGCTAAGTTAAACAAAAATGCAATGGTATAATGAACAGCTAAATGAAACTAAAACAAGTTACAAGTTACAAGTGACAGATGCAAGGATGCAAAGAAATGAAACTACGTTGTACTAATCAAGACTAAAAGCAAAATGAACTGAGCTACAGGGGTTAAAACAGAATACAAGTTACTCTAAAACAGATGCAAGTTACAAAACTAAGTTATACTAAAACACAGGGAAAATTAATACAATATGAATATGTACGGGGGAGAAAATCAGTTAAGCGAGCCAATGAACACAGGCACGCGCAAGTCCCTTAGTGGCGCCAAAAACTTGGTAGGATTTTAGAAGTGTATTTTATCCTACGACTATGTCTAAACCGCAAGTGCACGGTGTCTTCAATGAAGACAGTGGCAAATCTGGTCGATCCCACAAGGACTTGTGGTGCTTGATTGATCAAAGGCAAAAACTGATTTCCCTAGCAAGTGTGTAACACAAATATGGAGTTGTCGAAGCGACTGAGTTTGTAGTGTGATTCTAAACTAAGGAAAGGAGATAATGATAAATTGGAAAGTGACCAGGGTGATTATTTCCACCACCTGTTCCTATGCTAAGGCAATGCAAGTTCAATTATGATCATGTGCCTTCCCTTGAAGGTCTTGGCTAGATATTCATCAACTCAATTTGTTAACTCCCCTAGTATGAGTGGTCTTCTTACGCACCACTCATCACAGGTTTGTAAACTCCATGGCTAATTACTAATCTTAATACTGTAAGAACAAAACAAAATCATTCTAAACATACATGCTTCACATGAGACTCAGGGGTTTCATTAAACACCCTGGTGATTAAAATTAACTCATTACAAAATAACTAAAACACAAATTCAACTAAAGTGACACTACGGCTAATCCGGGCGTGTCAATTTCACTCTCTACTCCTCCTATTTATACATGTAAAGTTTCCCCCAAAATACCTAACCCCTAATTCAATTAAAAATAAAATTTAAATGAAAATACATCGAACCCATACTCTATTCGGCTCTGAATCACTTGTCTTCTCTTGCTTGTGCGGCTCTCGGACGCCATGCCTCGGACTCATTGGTAAACCCTAGCTTTTATCTATCTCTAAATTAGCTTCTAGGTTTATGGAGAAGCTAAGAGAGAGATAGCTAAACCTAGAGGAGAGGTGAAGGAGGTACGAGCTGTGGTTGTTGGTGGCTATGGAGGTGACAGGAGAGGTGGTGGTGATGGTTGTGGCAGGGGCGGTGTTGCAGAGCAGAGCTCTGTGTCGGGGAGAGGTGGTGAAAGAGAAGATGGAGTGAAGAATGGGGTTTGCTCGATAGGTGTAAGGGTATGGGGATTTCGTTGTGAAGCAGGGATAGCAAAACTCGATGAGAAGGGCCTAGCGAGCGTCGGATGGAGCTGATGGAGATCTGAACGGCTCAGAAAGGTAAGCGGTTTTGGCTTGATCTGGTGTTGAGCGGAGTATCGAACATCGATGCTAGTGGGGGCGGCGACCGTAGGATGTAGAAGATCGAAATCTCGACGGCTTGGAGTGGACGGACTCGGATCCGGGTCGTGGGTAGCTTTAGCCCATGTCTTCCTTGTTGGGTTGCAGGCCCGATTTGCGCGCGGGCTTGGCTTTCTCTGCTCCATAGATTCTCGACTCCAATTCTTCGCTCTTTTGGCTCCTCAATTTCTCCGAGGTTTATTTATTACCTAAAAACACAAAATTAATTAATACAAATATTTATTCTTGAAAACAAGGAAAATACGGAATATGGGATAATATCTCGAGTTTATAAGCGCAAAAAGATGAGTAAAATGCCAATAAAAAGATGTATAAATATGCACTATTTGGCACTCATCAATCCTAAATGTGGGTTTCCAATGTTGATCTTCTTCTTACTAAGTCAACCATTTTATTCTCGTTCGATCCACGCTGCACACTAGAAGAATATCTTTGTCATAAGCTGCTCTTGGTGTCTCCGATTCTTCCATGTCTATGGACTAGCTGAGGAGAGAAGTGACTGCTCGTGTACTGTGGTTCTCAGACATCTGACATCCGACCACAATGTCCACCACCATGTAACTGTCGTATCCCGCCAGATTCCCTCAAAGGTCCCTGTGAATTCTAGTTACAGATTAGCTACTGCGAAGAGAATTTAACCACAAGACAATATTCTTCAAGCCTTCATGGTAATTAGGCACAAGCACTAGTACAAAAATGTCATTTAGTCACGGTAATTTACCTTGTCCAAAGCTCTATGGCCTCGGTTTTTCATTTTCTAAAAACCGTGACTAAAGCCTGCGAGGCCAAAAGTGCACCATTTGGTCACGGTAAATTCCGGGACTAAATCTTTAAATCACCGTGACCAAAACTTCAATAGTCACGGATTTTTATGGTCACCGTGTCACATTTGCTCATTAGTCTCGGAATCTTTGAAAAACACCGAGACAAAATTTGTTCACTTGCCACTAATTCCATACTAACACCGTGACCAACTTTTTTGGTCATGTGCCCCACATATTCACACTTTCCAAGCCATCAAACATAAAATACTTTCTTGGGTACGATTTTGAGCCCGCAAACGTCTTTACAAATAAGCAAAGCAGTAATGATTAATCTTAATGAAATTACCAAGCATTTTACTGAATCTGAATATCATCGTTAAAAATCAACATAGTTGATATATAAATTGTATTAGAGTTGATAACAAGGACATATCAATATATAATCAGTATAAGTATCAGAATATGTAAACACGCTCGCATAAAAGAGTAGGAAGGGGAGCCTCCGACGAAATCTTTAAAGGACAACCACTTCCGTTGCATGCCTACTCGAGGTCTTGTTTACTGAAGAATCCTGTGCATAGTCACCCTGCAAGAGCTAATCTCTATTCTCCCACTAGGATGTCGCTTAGCTGAAAGCAAGAGAACGATGAAACAAAATGTGCAAGTCAAGTTACAATCCACGATCTTATACTTCATACAAGTTCAGTTAAAACACAAACTCAGCTTGAGTGGAAACTAAAACTTATCAACCTTGTTAATAACCTGAAGCTTTTGGATGGTACTTTCTGCAAGGGAATGGTCGTGGGCATTTATGCGATGAATATGCTTACACTCTATATCAAACAAAATTTGATAGTAGAAACACTTGATGTCATCTATCAAAGCAACTTGATTGAAACCTGATGTTCATTCCAGGTATCACCTAACTCACAATTCGTAACATAATTACAAGTAACGCCAAAAAAATTGATCAAAATAAGGAATAGAAAATTAGACCTCTGTCTAAAACAGTATATTCCTTAGATGCAGAGCGTTTAGCAAATGCGGCTTTTCTGGAGTTTGGTTTCTCATGGAGGCTATAAGAGTCGGAAACATCAATTGTATTCGCAATAATAAACAGTGAAATACCCAAACTTTTGGAATAAATATGAAAATATCATTACAAAAGCATCATTTTCTGACTAATTCAAGGCTCCCAATTAAACCTAGGATGCGAGTTGACAAATCCTAAAGGCTAACAATTAAAGAAAAGATGAAGAGTAAATTATGGCGTCCAAACCTGAATCAATTGGCGGTAATAGACCAACATGGAACAGATCAAACCAGTAACTTAACTAGAGACCAAGTGAACAAAATCGAAGAAGACAGAAGTTGACTCTTTGAGGTATATGCTCGCATTTACATATCAAAATCGGCATAAAAATAAACACTACTTCATTCATTTACCTTCCCAAGTCAAAAAGGCACTTAGAGAACATCGATAACTTACTAAAAAAACAAAAAAAAAAAGAACATGCTGCACTCATCATTTTTTTTTTTTAACGGAGTAAATCTCCTTTCTTATCGACAAATGGGAAATTACAAACCCGTCAAATATTTGAATCGATCTTATAACTTTGGGAATAAAAGGAACCAAACCACCATGTGTGAAGAATGTAATCTCCCTGATCTTAAAAAGTTTATCCAACAACCACACATTCCTTAAACGTACAAAAACATTGTCAAAAGGAAAAACTCAAGATCCTTTAATTATATTATTATATGCAGCCAATACTACTAAATTTACAGACTAGAACGAGCAAAGTAGAATCCATCTAGTAGCCTATAACCAGCATACTCTTCCTAACTTATTTTCGTGGCATTAAGTATTCAATTTCAATAACTGTAATGTCAAAATACTGGGGAGATCTCAAATGAATGGAAAGGATCATACCCTTAGTAAAGGAGGAGATTGGCCCGAGAAACCCACTTAGTGCATGCATTTCCTAACTTGCTTAAAGTGTCTACACATACGGGGAAAAGGAAGATACCTAATAAGCTGGGCAAATAAATGTAGCAGATTACCAAACATCTCAACTTGCTTAGATATTGTATCTTCCAAAGGCTTTAATCAATGTACGTAAAAACAAGGAATTATGAGTTGGCACCAACACAATCTACACAGACCACATTTAGTATTACTTAATACGGATGATAATAATCATTTTATAAGAATGGATTTGAGTTGCATCTATATCTATCATGACATTACACTGATTGAACACTGATTTTAAGTTAACGATAGTTGAATAGATACCAACACCACCATCATTGATCAGCACGCCATCATTGTCCTAACAAAGAGGCAAGATTCACTATCAACTTGAGAGATCGCTTAACGAAAAATGTATCAAAAACTAATATCAAGCCCAAACCATGATGGCCAAATGGTAGATAAATTTCCCTAAATAAACAAAAACATATCCATTACAGGCGAACAAAATGATATCAATTGTAAATCTAGGACACAAAAAGAATGGAACTTTGTGCTTATTTGTTTCTCTAACATGGTAATAACGACAACCCAACATCTCAATTCAGCAAGGGCCAAGGGCCATTTTACATCAACATTCTGACATAACCATACCAAAATTACACATATCAACCCTAATAATTTTGAAAACAACCAAATCCATAAAAAATCATCATCTTCGACATTAATGGTGAAAGGGTTACCTAAAAGGCATGGATCTCCCAAACTCTAGCGATGCTTATCTTAGGGTACCTATTTTCAAATACAAACACAATCAAAATTGGAAAAAAATAATGTGACATGATTTCAAATAAGAAAACCTAATATACAATGAATTCCCTAGTTCAATGTGAGCAAATTATTTCATCTATTCCAAAAATTAACGACTTAGGACTCTTACGGAAAAAACCCATAAACTTCTGAACTATTGAAACTTCGAGTTGATTTACACATAGGAACATGAAATCGAATAGAAGCAGTCTTGATATAATAAGGTTTTTCTTTGGGATTGAATGACGAGAGAGACGAAGAAGTAGGAGAGGTATTACCCTAAAGCGTAAGAAGGTGGGCGGAGTTGTAGTAGATTGTGGAGACCCAGGAGTATATGCGAAGTTGGTTAAGAACAAAGCGGTTCTTAACTTTTAATCGTGTTTAGAAAATGTGGATGGATCGACACTTGATGTAAATTAGACACGCGTCAATAATACCCGTATCCAAAGAGTTGTGAAATGAGTCTGGAATACAACTACCCGGGACAAACCTAGCTTTAGTCTCGTTTATAGATACAGCCGTGACAAGGTCAACCGTGACCAAAAACCATAATTGTACTAGTGAAGACAATTCTTGTTGTCACTCTATGCATATGAGTTTTAAGAGAAATAAAGGTTATCACGATGAGTTGCACATGCTATTCAATCTTTCACACAAGAATTATAAATGTTATGCCTTCCCAAAGCGTTTCGATGATATCGAATTAGCAATATAACTTAAATTTATCATGTTAAGCATGGTCTCAAACGCAGCATGTGAAAATAGCAATATAACTTAAATTTATCATGTTAAGCATAGTCTCAAACGCATGTGAAAATAGCAATATAACTTAAATTTATCATGTTAAGCATGGTCTCAAACACGCGCATGTAAAAATAGCAATATAAATATTGCATTGCAAATGGATAAGGATCGGAGACAAATGTGGAATTTAGATGGATTGTGCTCGTCCCTATTTTCTCAAGAAGTCTACGATTTGTGACTCAAATTATTATTTTAACGATCAGGAAGCAAGAAGGAAAGGATTTTTCCCTTTTGATGTGAGCTCCACGACTAATTAGCGTATCTCGCGTGAGATTGGATGGACTTCCTGCGACAAACTTCTTCAAAGCGATGTAACTATGTTGACCATCCTCATGTTGATCAAGTCTTTGTGTAATCCTATTTATCGAGAGCTATCTGGATCGCATCTTAACTGAAATTTTCCCTTATGTCAACACATATCCAATAGGCATTCAATTAAACTCTAAAAAAATTTAAATCCTAGTTGCTGGAAATAAAGAAATTCATACCATCATATTAAATAACAAGAATCCATTTTATCCAAATATCGAAGTGCAGAAGATTCTCATATTTCCCCAAGTGGGTCACGAATGTTATTTTGTTCTTCTTATAAAGACGATTACATATTGAGAACTGGTTTTCGACTCATAACAAGAAATAGGTGGTGGAATGGCTACTTGGATTGTTTAGGAGGCATATCTTAGGGTCGAACCTAGTCATGGACACAATCATTTTGGTGTACAAGAAATATCAACACATCTTGCTCAACTTAAACATCCATTACATAAATTCGATCTAACCAATAATTAATACGGTGTAAAATGATAAAGAAAACTATGGTGAATCCAAGGACTGTGGGTATCAACTCAACAAATGTCAATGCAAGGGAAAAGCTTAGGCAAGCATTCACGATAATGTGCAAGCGTACATTAAAATACAATATGCTATGTATTCCCTATTTCCTTTAAACAAGTATCGCTAATAATATTCTCGAATATCTAACAAAGGCACGAAGGTGTGTGTGACAATGATAGATGATTCGTGCGAATTCCTAAGTTAACTTTATGGGATTCTCATGGCCTGGTAATGTTCATAGGAGTATATTATGTATGCAATAATCAAATGGAATCAAAAGTTTAGAGTAGGTATATGCCCGATCATTTGTATGAGATGAATTTTTCGGGACCGAGGACAAAGATGGCTTGTGCGATCCTCGGAACTGTCTTGTGACTCTTATCCGTAGCTACCCCGAATTTTCCGGTTTGGAGTTGGGCGGGATGGTTGGTCGAAGTGGTTGTTCATAATAGCAATCCTCGTGGTGATTATCTGAGGGTTTCGATACACATAACGAGATTTCACTCCCATCAGATTTTTCTATTTCCTCCATAGTCAGAAGTAGAAACTTAGCTTTGAAGGTTTTCAAAATGTCTTAAGTGATGAGTCTTAACATTTATGTACAAAATATAATTCGGATGATTCACAAGAATATGGGTGCCATAAATTGAACGTTATACGCACTTTGTATTGAATAAACTAATTTTTGAAAGAAGTGATGCTTAGCTTTTCGATAGTGATGCAGTGGCACTTTGACTTTTGCAAGTGACGGCTCTTCTGCGATCCTTACTCCTGCGTCAAAGAAGTACTTGATGTTCTGCGACTCGTAAATACCCATAGGTTGACATCCTCCATGTGGTAGCATTTCCCTTCCAATTACATGATTCTAGCGGGCTCTGCAGTATAACCGGCATTGAGTTGTCATGTGCAGCGTTGGTTAGATATGGAGTCCGGAGCATTCTGAGATGGCGATTCAAGGTGATCCGATGCAAGAAGTGCATTTGAGTCAGGAGTTGGTCGTGTGTGCAGTTCTTCACCCAATGATGGGTAGTGACCAGAAGCTAGTAAGACTCGAGCAAAAGGTCGTCTGGGGGAGGCCAGAGGTGATTTTGTCCGAGACGGACGATTCAAAGTGATCATTCATAACGATTATCTTCCGAGCTTATTTTGCGGAGGTTCAACTTATAACCGAAGAAATTTCACTTCCTTCATCATTTTCTGCAACAAGAAGTCATGCAAGTGAGTACCCAAGGTAAACTTAAGCCAAATTACTATTGGCATCATGTTGCAGCTATCATTGATGACATGATCTCGTCCTCCAAAACCAGGCAAGAGTTTTATCACTTAATGTCTTTAAAATAACTTTTGGCGGAGTCGAGAGAGGATTATTTCAAAGTTTAAACTATCGTGGCAAATGAATTCGGATATTATCTGAGTGGTAATGTGCCAAGTGTTGAGGCGATGGTACTTAGCTTTATTCACGATAGTTGAAAATAGGTATCGGCTGACACATTGACGTTATCCGCACTTGAGGTGGCTTGGTCGAGAGGATTATTTCGTCTCTATGATCAAAGATTCTACCCTTTGGCATCAGTATTTGCTAAAATCATTTTGCTTCTCAACTGATACTCAAGATTGGATTTATGCACTGCGACTTTCCATTCGGATGATGTAAAACTAAATGACCCCTTTTAAATGTCATTATTGTAAATATTATGGTTAAGATATTTCCAATAACACAAAGAATATCAAGAATGAGATAAGAAGCATGTTAAACCCAGTGACATTACATTTAAGAATTAAGCACGGTGGCAATCTAGATGGTTAAGGTTACGATCTAAGCAATCATATTCTTGTGTTATTAAGAAATCCAATGCAATTTCAGGTTCGATGGGGTGGTAATGAGATTACTTAAATGAAATTTGGAATTCATAGTGGATAAACATGGGTCAACGATAGTTGGTCTCTTTCCAAACTATATAGCGAGACATCATTGTCTCCCAAAATATTTCTCATATTTCCGTTCAAAGGTCTTGTCTTGAGTGACTAGATATCAAGTCAAGCTTGAAAAATTGTAATTCATAGCTACAGTGGTAAAAGTAATCATATTTACGTGCCAAACTTATCGATTTACTTTCTCGAATTTTGAAACAAAACTACTCATGCTTTCTTAAGTAGGTTGCACTTAACTAGGCCGATCATTCTTTTATCAAGCTTACATGAAGGGGTTCTAAATAGCATTCATTGTTCAAAACCATAACTTCTAAAATCAGAGATAAGGGATTAAGAGTATTCCTTTGTTATAGAGGAATGACCCGATGGAGATGGGTTCTTTCGAACGATCCGGCTCAACTTTCCCAGTCACTGCGTGCGAAGCGAGTGTTGTAATCTTCCTGAGTTGCTGAATCCGAGATGATCTGAAGTGACTGCCCAGTCCAATATAGTTCATCTGTCCCGATATGGAATGAACTGACCCGAGATAAGCTTTGCATCCGAGATTAGCCTGCATATGAATGGAATTGGTCGATGTTAGCTAGGTCCGATCATTGCACCGGTATCCAGTCCGATTTGATTTGGCACGAGATGATTTTGATCCGAGTAGGTTAACTAACTCACCCGATGTGGGATTTCATGGGCGAGTTCTTGTAATTCCATTGATGCTATGAACAAATTTGGTCCGAGTCGGTCATTGACATGAGATGTACCGATGAATCCCGAAGATGGCGGACCCGAGATTGATGCTATGAATCGACATGATTTAGTAACCAATGTTTGATTGAACTGTAACATTTGGTCCCAATGAAGTTGAGTGTCGAGACCCGATTAGCTTGGTTGTGATTCCACAAATTTGAATCACTTAGAGAACAGAATTCGATAAAGTCCCGAGTTTGACTCTTGTGATCAAGCCCGAGATGTATTCTAGTGAAGTAGCCGAACCCGATGTTGATGGCGGTTTATGCTCTGGAATCATCCGAGGTGAAAAATGGTGATGATCTGAACAAGCTGATAAAAGCTTTGTTCGATTGTGGCAGTTTGTTCCGTGACGATCCCATTCGAAATTCAGTTGATGAGACCCGATTGAATTGCTGATGACTTCACAAATTTCATCCTCCTATAACTCCCGATGATTTGTTAAGAGAATCACTACACCAACAAATCAATTGGGTGAATAGCCTAGAAGAGCAACTGTATCATTCAATTCAAGACATAAGACATAAAAACCTCAGCTGAGATAAATCAGAAAATTCCCCAAATCAACTAAAGATTTCGTTAGTCAATATTTTCAAAAATAGCTCAATTGGGTTTGTGAAACGAGCTCTGTTGACAGTAAATATCACATCAAAACATAAATCGAGTAAAGGGTTTGAAAGAAATCCAATTTTTGCTCAAGAACAAACCCTAGTTTCATAAAAAACTTTTCTTTTTAAAACTTATACTCAGAACTTTCTGATTCAAGTGTTAACAAACAAGATAAGGGATAGATGAGAAGAAGATTCGTCACCATTTTGATTTGTTTTCCATGAAGTATCTCTGTTTCGATTTTGTTGAAGTTTTCTCGTGGTTTACACACACGAGACTTCACCGTTTATGTTGTTTATTATCAAGAAGATGACTTTCTATCGGCAAAGTTACACGTTTACCCCTCACACTTCAGTCTCTCTAGCCGGTAGATTAGTACTAACTTCACTGGAACTACTACTTCCAAGCTAAAAACTACAAATTTGAGACTCTCGGTCCCCTTAGTCGGCGCCAGAATGTAGTTACTAAAAATATAACAACCACACCCAACAAAACTTAACACCTAAGAGTAAGATATACCAACAAGTGAGAAGCAAAGTGCATCAAAGTAAACATGAACACGGGGGTTTTTACGTGGTTCGGCCATTAATGAAGCCTACATCCAAGGGTTTCACTACGATCGGAAGTGTTACACACAAACTCCATGAATGGGAATAGAGTTCTTGTTAAGCTCTAGGTTGTGGGAAGAATAAAGAAGACCCCACAAACATCTCTCTTTCCCCTATAAAGGATAGGGATACACGTCGAAGTTAAAATACTTTGCCCGTTGGGCTGACTAGATAGGATAAGATCTAGCAAAGAGGTAACAATTCCTGTACATGGATGTATCAACTAATTTACTCCCGCTCTAATATCTGGACACGTGTCCGTTACATTTTCTGCTCCTACATACATAATGGTTATTATTATCCGAAATGGACAGACGGTGGAGTGAAAGGAGGAGGGGACTCGATTAGGTTAGGAGAGAAGAAGAAGAAGATTTATTTATTTTTATTTTTTAAAACAAATTGGCGGTAAATATTTCCCGCCAAAACCTTTTATTTTGGAAGATCTAGTGATTCAATACATTACAATATGACTTACTACTATAGTCCGAGATCCTTGACGTGGACGTAGCACAATGGGACCAATCTAGGGGTGTACATTGCTCGGCTCAGTTTTTTTTCAAACCATAATCGGGACCATCACTTCCAGGTTTTAATTTTCCAAAGCAAAATTGTGTCGTTAACTAACGGTATTGATTTTAGTTTTATCACTGGGTTAGGCTTTACCATTGGTTTCGGTTTTACTATTATTTTGTTAGTTTCATGTAACTGACAGCTAAAAAAAATACACAAAAGAAAATGAAATTTTCAAATATAGTTACACATTAAAATTAAATATAAACTTTTACAGTTTAAATCTACGGATAAGATTAAATATAGTTAATGTAATGCAGATATAATGGTTGATACTAATTACATCAAAATTAATCGGTTTACCACTGGTATTCGGTTCGGATTTTACATCACACCAAAACTGAACCAATTACTCTCCATTGTTATCTTTCTAACCAAAACTAATCATTAATAAATGGCTCGGTCCGTTTATCCCCTAATCGGTTTGGTTCGATTCGGTTTTGGCGGAAAACCATTACCATATACAGCCCTTGGAATCATGTAAAAAAACACATATTGAGGACAAAAAGGAGCCCATAACCAAAATTGTACCAATGATTCCAGTGGTTCGTGGCATCTAAAAAGAGCCTATACTCTCCGAAAAGGTTTTTAATTCCTACTGTAATCCTTACAAAACAAGACATTACCATCTGAATTACTCTCTTCAACACTGCATAGATGATCATCACTCGTCACGAGTCTGAAACAGGAATTAGGTCTAAGTCAGGTCATGAGTCAGATCAGGCTCAAACTAAAAAAACAAACAGTTTGGCATTTGACTTATGCTGAGTCAAAGGTTGAATCAAATCCCAGACGCCGCCGAGTCAGCAAAAAAACAAACACCTTGTTAAACTTAGTCCATGTTAATTAAACATAGAAAACCTAGTAGACATATCGCAAATATTTGCCAGATTAGATATATGTTTGGATGCCTTTGTATTACTTAAGATTTTCTAAGACATGAAACTTCATAAATACAATTTAAACCTTCATGCTGCAAATTGTGTATTGTTGCAACTCAGGGGAACTTTTCCCTAACGCATTTCCATAACTTTGTTTCAACTATCTGAGAATATATAATTACTTTTCAGTTATAAAATCTACATTTTGATTGCCCAGTCTAAGACAAGCTCATGCTTGACTCCATGTACACTATCGTCAAGTCAATTTGAGCGGTCTCCACTATTGGAAATATTCTTATTAGACATAAAAGTGTTTGTGATGTATAAACATGCACATACACCACCCTCGTTCTTGATTTTATTCAAAAATGGCATGAGATAGTCAATGTGACCTAACATGAGAATACTCCATTAACAAATAAAAAAACATAAATAAAAACCAAAATATTAGAATACTGATATATGATGTCAAGAGTAAGCTCGTGTGCATATTATGCTTGATTGTATAACTTTATGATCTTGATGGTAATATTATGAATCATGATTTTGATGAAGCACTTCATGTGGACGATGTTATTATTGTTGAATGGTGTTATTCTTGAAGTATATTTTCCAATGATTTTGGCGAGGTTTGGGTAACACTTTCTTCTTGATGTATGAATTGATGAATGCTTTAATTCATTATTGTCTTCTCAGTTATTATTCTTTTAGGACTGTAAAGCATGTTAATGATTACTCAAGAGTTATGTGTTTCCACTTAGAACCCCTTTGGGATGATGTGCTCACTCATTTCCACTTCAATTTAAGTTTTTAGAACAAATAGTAGGGCTGCACAAGACCCGCCCATCATACCCAAACCCTCCCGTACCTGCTAAACCCGTGGGTTTTTAATCCGAACCCGCACGTTGTGGGTGCGGGGTTGGTTATGAAAATAAAAACCCATTGTCTATGGGTGCGAGGTTGGTTTTAGCTAATACCGCCCAAACCCGCCCGAAAAACCCGTTAAATATACACCATTGATAAAACTAATCGGAAGTCCTTGATCCTTAAGGATGCTAAGAGGAGAGACTTGAAGATGGTAGAAGTGACATGAGTCACTTACTGTTGGTCTGGAAACTTTTATTGTTTAAGTATTAAAAGTAGTCGTACTGTTTAAACTTTAAACTTGTTTTTAATGGAATGAAGACTTATGTAGTTTTGTTTATGGTTTGTTTTTGAAGTTATCAAGAACTTAAGTAAGTAGTTTATTTAAACTTTAAAACATGTGTGTGAATGATTATTGAATATAAAGCGGGTTTAAACCCAAACCCGCCCAACCCATAGCGGGCATGTAACAAAACCCGCCCGCTATTTGTGAGTGCGGGGTTGGTTATGAAAATAAAAACCCGCAGTCTGTGGGTGCGAGGTTGGTTTTAGCTAATACCTGCCCAAACCCGCCCATGTGCAGCCCTAACAAATAGTGTACATGAAGACATTTGTTTTCATGGATTAAAACTTTATCGAATTAGAGATATTGTGTATCTTTTATATATGTATAGCCTTTCTTAATCTGTAAAACAACACATTGATATATTCATATCTCTCGAGAAATTTTCATTTATATGTAGTATCAGAGTGCTTTGGCTTACTTTATATATATATGATTCTTAAAATTGATAATCCATATTTGATGCTTCAATTAGGTTGTAATCATATTACCTAAGAAGGTTTAACATTTGCGGGCGTCACATTTTCTTCACCGAACATAAACTTATGTTGTTTGGGCAATATAGAAACATAGATGTAATGTTGTGTTTAAAACTAAAAAAACCAGACCATATGAATCTGGTTCGAGAAATTTCATTCCATCCATATTATAAAGGGTGAAAGCTAACAGATAAGATCAGAGAGAAATTCATCTGATTCGCAATGACTTGCACAATTTATTTGGCAAAAACAGGAAAATCCTACTTGTTGATGCTTTAGAAATATGAAGCAACTGCTATCCTTCTTGACAACAATGGAAACCAACCTCAAGCAAAAACCTCATCGAGCTTAATCACTGGTCCCGAGGAAGCATAATGTCTTTCCCTTAGAGCTGCAATTAAATGGACGTCAAAGATGAAAGAGGCTTCAGACTTATTTCTAGTAGGAGGCTGCAAAACCGTAATTGGATCTCTTAAAGTTTTTGATGTCAATATGGGATGGAGAGCAAAAAGGATTTTGAGAGATTGTCAAGCTATGTTTTGGTTGTATCAAATTGTTCTTCTCTTTTTTCTTAGTAGAGATGATATGTTGGAATAGTTGAAAAATTCCTAATTTTTTGGAGCAATTTTTCCTCTCCTACTTACGCAGGATCAATCAATATAATAGTATAAAAATTATGATGACATATTAAAAAAAAATCCACCAAGAATTAGACGAGTCCGAATTTGTGTACACTCCTTAATGAGTGTGCATGTAACATTTAATCTTTACCATTGGTTTAATTTAGGGAGTTATTTAAGGAGGGTCGGGATTCTAAACATGGAGGGTAATGGGACCATCAGTTAAACAATCAACCAATCGGAAAATATTTTAAATATACACTTGTTAGAAGAGTGTGAACAAATTTGAACTCGAATTAGACTCGAGATCTTGGGATTAAAAATCCCGAATAATTGAGTATCAAAGTTTGGTCCCGATCAACAATTGGGTTCCAAAATACGAAATATACCTCATTTTTGTAAGCGGGAGGTTTGTCTTGAAAGGAAAACACCATAAATCTTACAACAATTTAAGGGATTTATATTTTCTTTTTCTTGTTCTCCCCAAATTCCGGGGCAGAACTACAGCCAGGCTTTGTCCAGGTAATGCAGATCGGAAGCCATCTCCGAACCTAGAATCTCCTCTCCTTTGGGCATTAGTAAACCTGGTGAGGACACTTGGCGTGACTTTATTGGTCAAACATTAAAACTTGGATAACACTCTATTTACACCCTGTATTTAACGGGCCATTTATAACACCGTTAGCGAAAACGTGGGTATACAACACTTAGATGTGGTTTTTCAGCTAATTAATTAGTGAGGAAGGATCCCTTTATCACACTATCTCACACGTTGAACGTTTTTTTTTTTGTGAATAAAAATCAAACCGCAACGTATTTGAAGCTAATATTTTGAGGATATGTTCCTCTTACCAAGTTATACATGTCTACCAAAAATGAGCTCATTCCGAAATATAAAACCTCACGATCTACCGGTCTTAATTTCGACGGCCAGAAATCCGCAGATTATCAACGACTCATTTTCAAAGTAGTAGATGATGGTGTTGTACGTTTCGAGATACGCTCATTTTTGGTAGGAAAGTAGAGCTATGTGATATTAACACATCCCCAAAGTATTAGCTTCAAATCCTCCACGGTTTGGTTTAAATCGCAAAAAGGCCGTCCAACATGTGAGATAATATGATAATAAAAGTGTGAGGGGATCCTCCTCTTAATTAGTTACACTTGGTTTTACACCAAATACTTAACTGGACGTTATTAACGCCAGTTAGGTAGACTATACATTCGTTAAAAAATAAAGAGGACTAAGATGCGATTCTCATCATCTAAATTATTATTCTTCGATAAAAAAGCAAGCAGCCATGGTTCTCATCGTCTGAACTCAGAAGAAAAGTAGAACTCAAAGATCTCACTGGCGAATCAATCATGAATCATGGAATGAAAGTATACGAAGCAGCAGAAGCTGGAATACACTCTCAGGTGAGATTTTCTTCATCTTAATCTACACCGGCATTTATTTCCTTTTGTTAGGGTTTTCAAAAATCCCATCTGTTGAATATATATCTGATTTGTTTGTAAAAATCAATCGATTTTTTTATTGTTGCAAAGGTGCGTCGACAATTATAATTTGTCATAATGGGTGTCAACGATTTTTATGTTATGCTGTAATGCAAGAGAACAAAATATGATTTTTATGTGGATTTTTTTCTCAGTCTCTTTTGTACAATCTTGATTTAATGGAGGTAAAATTCATCCAGTTCTTGGCTTATTATGTAGTCAGTTAATCCACTCGCACCTATTTCGTTGACGATATTCTTTCTCAATGGTGGCATTTGGTCTGTTTATTTTCAGTATTAATACATGGTAGTTGTTTGTAGAAATGTCACAAAGAATTCGTTTTGATTGCTTTCACAAACAAAACATTTGATTATTTGTTTGGGCAAAAATAATTGCGTCCATTGCTCTTAACGTGATCCACCATTAACTATCGGTACTGAACACCGCCTCGATTATTGTCAAAGCTAACTAAAATAGGAGAACTTTAATCGAGTAATCTGCAGTTACACTGCTTCTGGCATTAAGCAAGAATTAGAACTGTCATGTTAGTGTCATCGATGTTGAAATAGAATTTTGTAATACAAAAGACGTCTTTTGTATTTGTTTAGAAACACTAAGTCAACTTAGGCTGTCAAGCATCCAACTAACTGCCAATCCGATGTTATAGTGGTGTCTACACGAGCGCTGTTTTATTTTCATAAATGTGCTACACAACTGGAGTTAGAGGAACAATGAACTTGATTCAAAGAAAGAGTTATAAAATGTATACTGGATTTCTAACCTAGGTGTATCTTTTTTTTTTAACTGCGGAGAGTTGGAAACTGGTCTGTTGGAATATAAACCACATGTCATCATCATTAAATGGCAGGGCCTTCAAAAGAAGGTTGCCTTTGTTACTGTCACTACAGACCTCAACACCTTTCAGCTCACATGGTGAGCTCTTTTATTCTTACCACTGTGAATTAGTTTTTTTGTTACTTGCACATTTCATGCAATTATTAGGTTTCAAATGAGTGCTTCATGATCAATAGAAGGATCAGTATACTCATGGTATGAATGAATCATGCTTTGTTCGAGGATGATCTCATGGCTTATACAAATTATTTTTGTTCAGGTTCACCATCGTTGTTAACCAATGCTACTGCCCGGCGGATGAGAATGAAAGGTATGAACCTCAACAATTACTCTACTAACACGAGGTTGATGGTGTAAATTGGGTATTCGATTTTTGAAATTATAGCCCTGTTTAGAGTTAATTTCACTCATAGAGGCCAGCTTGCTTATATTATGAAGTTAATATTGAGATTTAAGTTTTGGTGCTAACTTGTTATGATCAACAGTTTCATGAAATTTCTAGGTGACCTAATTTTTGCTTTGATAGCCCTGCAACCGCTAACATACTTCTGCTTTTCAAGGTAGTCACAATTTCTCATGTCATGGGAGAAAGATCCACATGTTTTAAGTAATGGGATACTTCTTCTAAAAATGTTTAATCAGTACTCACTCTTGAGTAAAATTTTATCTTTACTGTGAAGCCATAAAAGAATACATAGTGCGAGATTGGTGTAGCTTTAATAGAGAAAAATGATAATATTCTTTTGGTTTTTATGCCATCTAAAGCGACGATGAATCATCAACAATAGTGCCACGAGAGTTAAGTGCCGCACAGGATTGGTTTCCGGTTTGGCGGGTGATGATTCATTCATCTCTTTACTGATATCATTGTCTAATGTATGATATTATTTTATTTTATTTTGGATGCAGCCGTGTAGTCTTTGCAGTGCTCAAACCATATGAGATCACGAGGTTGCATGATAGAATCATCTTTTCATGTATCATTATCAGCTTGCAGAAATATTATCAAGCTAGCATCATTATTAGCCTGCACAAAATTTGCATACTAGGAAATATAATGAGGTAAACTTTCAACACTACTAATGTAATAATGTACAAGATTTATTCCATATATTGCTTATGTTCTTTGGATCTTTTGATATTTTCTAGGTGTTCAGGACATATATCTAAGGAAACTGCTGATGTCTGCATATAGTCATTGACTCAAACCACTTAAATTTACAAAACTGGGTGATAAAGTCGGCTCTCTGCAGCAGTAATAGTATGCTTATTAATCATTTCTTCCGCTCTTATTAGTGATTCAGTTTTAGTTTGTTTCTGAGATTTTGGGCTTATTGAACGCGTGCAACTGCAGGATAAGGTGTACTTGGAGAATGAATGAAGGAGCACTTTGCTAAACATTTTTCTCTTGATTCTTTAAAGTTTCAGGAAGAAGGTACCCAGTCCATCTATGCAGGCATTAAAGAAAACTATACGACCAGCTTGACTTCGACAACAACAGTGTGTCACAACTTGGAGTAGTGGATAACATGAAGTATGTAGAGTATGTTAGTTACCAGGAACGATTATATGTGTGAATGGGATCTTCTTTTTCGATTAGGGTCATATAGAAGTATCCAGAGTATGTCGAAGCATTGTCTAATGAAAATCAAAATGTCAATATCAATGCCATTTTCGATGAGCTACCTAACCTCAGACTATTTTCTTCCCAAGTACTGCGACAAATTTGTAATGACATGACCTAATACATTAATAAAAATGGGGTTGGCTTTGTAATTTTTCTAACTCAGGCTACTGGACATTGCACCCACTAATGTGTTTGGCTGATGATGTTCGCTATCTTATCATTTTGTTAGCTACCTATTTCATGCCTTAATTAGTGTATCTATAAGAGAGCCTATTTGGAATCATTTTATAGAGATCAAAAATTGTAGCCTCATTGTAACATCATGGACAACGTCAACTACTTCCTGGAACAACTTATTCAATCAACTTATGAATACACCAAACTCCAACCCCAACCCGACCTTCACCTTAACCCCACAAACAACCATATCCCAAATCCTGCAACAACCAACATCAACAACTATAATCTCCTCCTTCTGTTTTCTATTATGGACCCTATGGCTATCCAGAAATGATCTAGTTTACCAACAAAAACAAACAACATCGGAAGAAATCCTAGCCTGGGCACAAAAATTACAACAAGAATATTTTGGGGCACTGCACGCTTTACCACCAATCATACCAAGAGATACACCAACATTCAACCACCCAACAACGGATAGAAGGACAACAACAATATCGGTAGGTTGGTCCACTCCGAACATCAACTGGATAAAGGTTAACACAGATGGAGCAGCTAGAGGCCATCCGGGGATTTGCGGGGGCGGGATAAATGCACCAGAGACTCTGATGCACGAATGCTAATAGCAATGGCCCAACCACTGGGAATCACCACTGCCCTAACTGCAGAAACCTGGGCATTACTCTTGGCCTCAAGGACAGCGACAGAGAGACAATGGCCTAGAATTCTCTTTGAAACGGACTCGGAGAACCTCTTGCGTTTCATCACATCAACCACTATACCACCTTGGCACATAGCAGGAATGATTGAAGAAATAAAAAGTAGGCTTAGGCTAATCCCGCAAGTCGCCATACAACACAACTACAAGGAAGGCAATCAGGCGGCGGACGGATTAGCAAATCATGCAGCTGATGGAAGCCGAGTAGGAAACTATTCAACCAAAATTTGGGAATAGTCAATCCCATCATTTATCAGTCACATTTTATTTCAAGACTCTGTGGGTACCACATACCCACGACAAGTTGTAATTTAAACTTTTCTCTAATAAAATTCATGCTTCAAAAAAAAAACATCATGGAGTCTACAATCAGGGTGTAGTGCATGGGCGGGGCTTACACCAAATCAAGGTTTAATGCAACGGGGCGGGGCGGAGCCACACCAAATCAGAAATCCTAAGCATACACTGGGGCGAGGCGAAGCCGTGCCACACCAAATCAAAAATGCATCGTGATGGGGTGGGGCGAATCGTGATGGGGTGGGGCGAAGTCACGCAACACCAAATAAAAAGGCATGACGGGGCGTGGCGAAGACACGTCACACCAAACCAAAAATACGATTAAAAGTAAAAATATTGATGATGGATGGTTTTCGGGTCCGTCTGGTGCGTAGCATGGGCACAAAATCTAGTTTTAATCTAAATAGGTAGTAGATCCTATCCCTCTCCGAGACAAGCCCATCAGAAACTATTATCAATCCCTGGTAGAAAATTCAAGAACCCGTAGAAAGAAAATATCAGGCTACTCTTAGCTAAAATATTCAGGCCGCTCCTAGCTTCAGATGGTAGTTACGCCATGGCCAAATTCGCATTAAGATGCGATATCTTGCATATATTAATTACAAGAAAATACCCTTATATTTCTAGGACATTTAGAGAAACAGAAATAAAAAGAGTTTTAATGAGAAAATCTTTTTTAATGCTGAAAGAGTAATGGTCAATATATTTGCCAAGTTTTTAGTGAGTTCCCATTTGAAAAGCTTATGCCCAAAAAATCGCATCAATTAGGTATGTACTAAATGAGTACGCACGAGATATCTTAATTAAAATGTGATCATGATAATATAAAAGGGGGTATAACTAGTTAGTTAGTCATCCTCAAATTCACATAATTTATACAATACCTTTCTCTGATCTTCTCTGAAGGCTCCATTTCTAGGTCCAATGACTATCAAATTTGTGGCAGTACTACTTTTAGTGATCAATTTGATTCATACGTATCATCATGTAGTGATACTAGTAGAATGTAGCAGGGACGTGGATGTATTATCCGAGGAAGAGGAATTGGATCTAGAGAGGCAACTCAGTATTCTGAATAAGCCTCCTGTCGAAACAATCCATGTACGTAGACGTTTTCTTTTTATTATTTTACTGTATTATGTTAGTATAAAAGTAAGTTCTCAACCTGGGTTGCACGAACACGTAGACGCAGACACGACACATGCCGACGCGACACTACAAAATTTTGAAAAAAACTAGGGACGCGGGACACGTATATACATATTTTATTTATATATATAATCATGTATTTATACAAAGAAAGTCAAGTATTTCGACCCTAAAAATTAGAAAATGATATTATATATGTATAAATTTAAAAGAAAAGAAGATATCGTTTGTTTATACACGTCGAATGTCAAATAATCGGTCACTATTAAACACATAGCACAATCAAAATGCATTCTTAGATCAACACATGTTCAACTAAGGGTATCACGTGATGTCATTTCCAATTACAAAATCCGAATAAAGACCTAAATTATTGATCGAAATGTTTGTCTTTCTTCATTTGGTTAATAATAGTAAAATAAAGAAAAAGTTTATATGAAAATCAAAAAATATCGTCGGACAACGCGTCATCTGGTCGTCCAAACCAGGCGCGCAGACGCGCAAATTGGTGCGTCGGACACGCGTCGTGTCAGCGTCCCACGCGCATCCCGTGTCCGCCGCAAGTCGGACGCGGACACGACTCAAGAAATGGAGCGTCCGTGCAACCCAGTTCTCAACCAAAATTATCACGATTTGTATAAATGACATATCAAATTTTTCTAAAATACCCGTCCATATAAAACAAAATAATTTTGATCACTAGATTTCTAGATTGGTATCTCCCCAAAAAAAAAAATTATCTTTCTTCAAAAATTTTAAGAATTATGTTTCAAAAAACAATATGTGTTGTTATTAGGATTTCATGTGATATTAGGTGGATTATGATGCAAGAGGGAAACAAAGACGGCCCCGAAAGCAAAACTAATATTTCCTCAGAGTTATATAGCATAAATAGTATATTTTTTCCCGATAGGGACCATACATATTCATAGTTTACGCCAAACACAACCTATTTTTCATTTTTCCAAATAAACATTTGTTTGTATTCAAGAATAATGGAAACCCACTTTTTCTTTTATCATCTTCTTCCGCCATATTAGTTACTTTGTTCCATTGATTTCATCTTTTTCACTAATCACGATGATTATTATGCTTATTTCATATCACCATGATGATCATCATCCAGAAAAATTGTATGAATCATACACATAACAATTATCTCTTGATAAATAAAGAAATTTATTAAGGTCTTTCCATAAGTAAAAAACTTGATTTGTCCAACGCGTATATATATTTGAAAATTATATCATTCAAGGATCTCACATAATATATTTATTTATTTTCCTAGTATAATTTTGGAGTTTCAAGTTGACCTTCACTTTTCTAATTGAAGTAAAATGGAAAATTTACTGCTAGTTAGTTGGAAATTATATAATTTAATCACTCCTTAAACCATAAGTAATTTAAAGAAATTCAAAAAACCAAAGGAGAACTTTTTTTTATAAGAGTTGTGTGTTCTTCTTTATCTAAAATTAGGGGAGAGATTGAAACGTGAAGTTATAATTATCCGCTTCGTTGAGGTCATAATGGCATTATTTTTTAATAAAGGTTGTATTTAGTTATTGCTTTTCTTTTCCCCAAAAAATGGTACAAATACTGAAAAATACGTTAACATTGTTGTTGTTGTTTTTGGATTGGTGAAGGCTCCATGGGGTATCTACGACTGCATAGAATTCCACAAACAACCTGCATTTGATCATCCTTTACTAAAAAATTATACAATGAAGGTAATATGTTTCTGGTCTCTCGTGTGCATGATAATTTATTTAGATAGTCTGGTGGTTACTTTCTTGTTTCTTATAACAGATGAGTCAAGAGGTTGTTTCCACAAGGTCACCGTTGCTGGAAACATTGATGAATCAAGTTGGTGAGTGTCCAAAAGGGACAGTTCCTATTCGTCGGACAACTAGGGGAGATCTTATGAGGTCCAAGTCTTTATCATCAAATGCCGCTCCAGATAAGCAATATGTAAGTAGTTACTCTTAACTTCATCCAGATCACCATATTTATCCTAACATTTTTGGGTTTTTCTTGGAAAACTGGTATTTTTTTAGAGAGCTGGTATTTCATATAGAGCAAAAGAAATAGATGAAACAATCTATGGAGCAAGTGGATTGTTTAACATTTGGAATCCTAAAGTAGAAGGAGATCAGTTCAGTTCAACAGAAATTGCAGTTCAATCTGGTTCACCGGAGGAGCTCAATGTCATCAAATATGGATGGACTGTATGTATTAAATTACCACATCCTTCGGTTTATATATAAGTTCAAAAATACGAAAAATAATTTTACATATGAAGGGTTTTTTCAGAAGTTACTTGAATATTTATCTGATTTAGTTTTGATATTCTATTTTATTTTATTTTTGGAAATTTTCCCTTTTGCCACAATTAAAGAGGATGGATCTGACAACATCATAACCGCACATTTTTTTCACAAAATCTACGCCATTTTTTTCTATAAATGTTAAATGATAGTGAATTTTAAGCTAATATTTAGGTTATATTAGAAAATTATACATTCCCACAAAATGAAGAGGGTAATCAAGACTTATAACACCACCATCCACCACTCTGAAAATCAACTGTTGAACCAACTAAAAGTTGAAATTAAGATTGGTAGATGGTGAAGTTTGGTATCATTGATTGTGCTCATTTTTTATAGGAATGTAGAGCTTCATAAGAGGAACGTATCAATAAAATATCAGCTTAAACCTGATAGAAAAATTGATAGAAATCTTATGAGATAGTGTGTGAATAAAATTGAACACAGATCCTAATGTATAGTTAATAAAAGGATATGACTTATCTTTGTATGTTTTTACGTGGTCACAATATATTTTCCCGTTTATTAAAGGATGGAATAAATTTTACCTAATTATTTTAGGTAAATCCACAATTGTACGGTGATAATACCACTCGAAGTTTTGGATACTGGACGGTAAGTTACAAAATCCAATAGCTTATATATCTTTACAATTTTTAGAATCTTTCTGAGCATCACTTTCCTGTTTCAAAAGGGTGATGGTGGCAAGAACACAGGTTGTTATAATACACTTTGTTCTGGATTTGTTCAACTCCATGATAAATATACTCTTGACCTGCCTACTCACGACACATCAGTACCATGTGGCACACAAAAGGTATTGAAGGCATCTATATACGGAGATATAAAGGTAACTCAAGTTACAAACTTAAATTTAAAATCTCTGATTGTAACATATTTACGTTGTATGGTAATTTACTTTTTGACCATATTCTAAATCGTTAAAACATTTCAGGTTGTGCTTACGACAATTTCTTAGAAATGTATTTTATTTTTTCCAAATATATGTTATTTTATTTTGGTTTCCAATTTTTTAAAATTTTAAAATTAAGAAATTCCTTCAAAACATATATGTTGATTCGTTGTTTAATTCCTTTGAATATATATATATATTATATTACAGGATCCAAAATCAGGGAGATGGTATTTGACAATCCTTGACAACATTCAAATTGGATACTGGCCAAGTGAACTTTTTCCGGCCTTTGCACCAGGCGCTGGCTATATTTTCTGGGGTGGTCATGTGAAGGCTGGAAAAGATGGAGTTAGTCCAATAATGGGCAGTGGTCAACGAATTAGTGGAGAACCTGCTTGTAGCGGGTTTATGCAAGACCTTAACTACTTAGACACGAATAATCAACCTCTACAACCAGAAGAAACTGAATATACGATCGAGTGTCATGAGCAGTATGATGCCAAATATTATCGAGACAACAACATCCTTCATTTTGGAGGATATGGTGGTAACAATTGCTCATCAAGTTGAATAATATTAATTACTATGCCAATAAAAGTTGTTAATATGTTGTTTTGAGATTCCTTTGGGTATAGGAATTTATTTTCATATTTCAGAAAAGATGTTATTATAAATTAAGAGGTTCTGATTTTCGTGGTTTGGTAAAAAAAAAAAGAAGAAAATAATTCTTCTTTTCCAGTGTTTGTCGTTATAACCTTTTCATAATTCTAATTTTATTAAATCAACATGATATAAGAAATCGAATGGTAAAATTGTTGAGTACTGATATTCAAAATATAACCTAACTAGTCACTTGTTATTATTCCGGTTTCTAATAAGTACTAAAAGGTTTTTTGGTTTTTTAGATTTTAAGTGGGCACTCATATTTTTAGTGGACGCATATAAAGTGTGCATGCATCCATCCATCGTTCAGTAGATGAAGCTTAGTTGTACCATACAACTGCATCAACATTTTAGAATTATGTGGAACTTTTAATTGTTGAAAATGGTTGTATAATGAACATGCATCCCCTTCAATAGTTTGAATGGATTCTTAAATATAAAAAAAAAATTGCATAGTAAATTATGCATCCAATGTTTATATTCATTTGAAATTTACATACCTCAATAGGGCGTTGAGAGATAGCTTCTTGACTTCTAGAAGTCAACAAGCAAGAAGTTATAGGTTGATGATGTTGTAAAGACACGTAAGCTCGTTAACACTATTTGAATTGTTTCGGAGAAAATTTAGTCGCTAATGATTTGATTAATCATATATGAATATTAATTATTGTAACTTAATCAAACAATAATATGAAAATGGAACTTGTACTAATGGATAGATCTTTAAAAGTTACGCGGAATGAACGGACACGGGCGAAGAAGAATTCATGTGATTGGGAAAATAGTTATTTTACAAGTTAAACGCTATTAAGACAACCACTCCAGTGCACTGTGGTTTCCCATATCCATTTGGATTGGTGCTATAACAATCTAATTTGGATTTATCACAAAACAAAATCGAGAGGAATTGATTTTCGTTCCTTTTTATTTTTCTTCTTCTTTTTCTTTTTCCCTGCTAGATTTCGAGAGATGAAATTAAGAATCAGTTTTGAAAAAATCAGCTAGCGACGAAGAAGGAGTTGATGTTTCTGTATACTCTAAAGAAGAAGATGGTTACTATGCATCGTGAATGGAAGATGTTAGAGCACTGCTCGGTCGAACTCGCATGCGTTGTTATCTCAAGCATGTTTGTCAATGTTGGTGATCAATACTATAAGTCTTGATTTCTAGTCTACTTATAGCAAAGTCTCGGACTAGGATAGAAAGTGTAGTTGAGCTCAAGAATCCATGGCGATCATCATACAAAGACGAAGAACTACTCATGGAACTGGTGGAACTTTATCGACTAAAAGGTATGTGGAGACTTGAACTTATCTATCACTCAAAAGTCTATCAACTCTATCTCCTATCTTGAGACAAAAGTCGTATTGTTATATAGACTTTGATTATACACATTTGCTATTTCGAGCAGAGTTTATCTCGCTTATCTATTTATAGAAATATGTGTTGGTAAGCTTTCGCTTTGGCCAAGTTCATCTTTACTAGTGACGAAAGTCATATTAAGTTTCAATTACTTGAAAATTGCTTTGACGAAAAATGGTTTGTGAAAAACAATTATATAACGTCCTGTAAGAATGTTTCAATGATTGAAATGAGAGTTTAGAATATATAACCATGGTTGGATATAAACATTGTGTGATAACTTCTACGTGTGTAAGTCCTTATTCCTTGAACCAAAGTATGCGTACTTTGCCGCTCAGGAAAACCAGAACTAAAGTACGCGTACCGATCGCGCACTATCGGAAGTTCACGTCGTGAAATTTCTTGGTGTTTGTGGACTGAAAACAAACTTATTAGAAGTACTTAAGTCCAGCGTACCAGTATGCGTACTTAAGTTGGTTATTTTCTAAAAACGATTATTCGTGAACTTAATATAAACTAAGGAATTCATGTTTGCAAACCGTGGCTATAAAGTTCATGAATCGATTCGAGTGAATCGAATCGTTTTTGCTTCGATTGTGTCTTGTATACTTCTATAAGATCTAAGCAATTGAACAACTCTCTAAATAGTTCATTTGAGTCATTTGAACAAGTTATGGTAAAGAAGAATATAGTTGATATGAAAGTGCTCATATGGCTAACAATTTGGTTAACTACTATTTAACCAACTAAGTGTACATGTTTGGGTACGGTTACACAAACCTAAATAAACGTGCATTTCATTTGTGTGTAACAAGCTAAGTTTCGATCTAAAGGTTGAAAGACATTAGCTTGAATCTAATCAGGTTTTCATCTAACGGTGAATATTGAATGCTTGGTTACCAAGGTAACTTAGATTGCAAACCATGAATTGAAAGACTATATAAAGGAGAACTCTAGCAACTGGGAAACCTAATCCCCACACCTCCTATGTGATACTAGTTGTATAAGCTAGACTCGATTCTCCTTTAACCTTAGGTTTCTACCGAGACCCTATAGGTTAACGACTTGAAGACTTCATTGGGATTGTGAAGCCATACCCAACTATTTTTATTGTAGTTGCGTGATCTGATCTTGATATTTCTATCGTACTAAGTACAATCGTAAGATTGGCTTGATATTGATTTCTCCGATAGGCAAGATTAAAAGAAGTCACAAAAATCTTCATCTCATCGTTTGTGATTCCGTAATATCTTCTTTCTCTAGTTGATTAAGATTATTGTGAGGTGATTGTTAATTCTAGGTACATTCTCTTCGGGAATATAAGTCTAGGGTTATGAATTGGTTCCTGTTCACCTTGATTTATCAAAAGACGGAACAAAAACTCCTAGGTATTTCTGGAGAATGATTTATCTATTACCGTAGACTTTTCTGTGTGATACAGATTTGTTTATTAAAGTCTTCAAATTTGGGTCGTAGCAACTCTTAGTTATGGGTGAGATCAGCTAAGGGAAGCAAGTACGTAGTATCATGCTGGGATCAGAGATGTAAGGAGCGCAACTGTACCTTGGATCAGTGTGAGATTGATTGGGGTTCAACTACGGTCCATACCGAAGTTAGTTTGTAGTACGCTATTGTCTATAGCGTCTTAATATAGTGTGTGTTCAATCTGGACTGGGTCCCAGGGTTTTTCTGCATTTGCGGTTTCCTCGTTAACAAAACTTCTGGTGTCTGTTTTGTTTCTTTTCCGCATTATAATTTGTTATATAATTGAAATAACACAGGTCGTGCGTTGAATCGATCAATTGGGAAATCCAACCTTTGGTTATTGATTGATCCTTGAACATTGTTCTTTGGTACCGTTCAAGTGATTTTTCTGGTTTTCAATTAGACTCGCAGATTTCTATTTGCTTGAGTAAGTATTGAATCGATAAAGTGAGATATAACTCTTTGATATACTTTTATTAAGATTGAGTGACATTGTCTAGTTGATTCTCTTAAAAGTATATTGGAGTTAGTCCATACTGATTGCTAAGCTAAGTATTGGGTGTGGTTGTTAGACCCCCGCTTTTTCAGAATAGTATAGTTTTTATTATAGGGTTTCGGGGAAATAAATTTTTAATTGAGATCGATAGGAGTGGGAATTATTGAAAGGTTGATGGTGATTGGTGTTAATCAGATGTTATGAAGCTGACCCGATGAAGAATTGAAAAGCTAATTTAAGTTTTCTTTTATTTTCATTTGTATATAAATAGGGTAGGAATTGATGAATTTGTAGATGGGTTTTGTTTAAATTGAAGCTGGATCAATGGTATGGGGTTTTGTTTTTAATTTGATTCTGATATTGGAATCACATATCATTGTTTTCTCAGGTGCATTCCCAAAGATAAAAATTAAGGTTTTTGGTTTTATTGAATTTGTAACAGGTAAGGGGTATGAGTTGGAATATAGAGGTCAGAAGTTTCTTGATTTAAGTAAGGAATTGATTATTCTAAAAGTATCTCAATTGTTGAATTTAGGATATTCTAACAATTGATGGTAATGATGAAGGTTGTTGAGTAAGGGTGATTGAATTGAATTGCAGGTGGTTGTGGGTTGCCTGAAGTGTAATGTTGATGCTCAAGAAGAAATGGAATATGTAACAACATTACATGTTATTGTGATGTTGATTAGTTGTTTGGTGTGGTGTTCAAATTGAATGTAACAAGTTTACTTTCCACATAACTCCGATCGATGATTAAATAGAAAGTATGTCTTTAATTTCTTGCAACAAGGTACATAACCACAGAAAACTTGGAAAACAATTCTATTACAATTGTATATGCAGAAGGAAATTTTATTTATTGGTATAAAATGAAGATGTCTAAAAATAGATATGATGTACTTAACAACCCTTAAATGATCAAAAAATAAGTATAAAATGTTGAATCGACGAAATATGATAGAAACCACCAAGTTTCAATTATCCCAACTGCCTCAAACTACATAACGAAAATAAATAAAAGAAGCGTAGATGTCCACCCTCAGTTAGATATCTTCTGAATATCCACTGATACTGGATCAATCAAACTCCTTCACTATTCCTAACAACACCTTAAAAATATAATCAATGAGAGTTAAACTCCAAGCAAGTTAACTCGATCGCCGAGTCACGGATATATATAAAAATGGTACACAGATATATCGCAAACCTAAATGTCACGAGAAAAATATTACATGTGGGGAAGTCATTACATAGAGAATATAAAGCCTCACTGCTTAACAATATAATACTAATATAACTCATTTCATGTTAAAGTTTATACCTCAATACGATATCGGAACCTATTCGCAATCGCATTAACTACGTCTGAGACACATCCGCAACGTCTAACACACATAATATACCTCGTACGGGACATATCCGCAACGACTTACACACATAATATATCGGTATATACGTCTTTACTCTTAGATCCACATTCAATTCCTATTATATTTAGGAAATGAGATTTAGATTGATGCCTTTAGTGGCCTACTCAAAGCCTCATAACCACTTGTGATCCCATTACTAATCACCACTTGTGATCCCATTACTATTCACGGATTATAGAATCTGTGACTAGAGTGAACGAGTTAAAACTCCTCACATCCTAACACACGAAGTCTCCACTAGCTAACATTCAAACATTGAACTCCTCCTTGCAGTGAGACTTCTAAGAAATACTCCACGAGATACTCCAAGAGATACTCCCAGTTATGCCAAAAAAAAATCCTTATTAGCTCACTATTACTGTACTAACATGTTAAATCCATAAAAATCTATCTCGGCCAAACGGTACTAGTAAATCTAACCTCATTATAGTCTGAGATTCCACAAACCTACACTAATTATACTTAATTCTCATCAAAACTTCATTTATTAGGAATTTGGTGTTAACACCATGATACATATAATTTAGTATTTAAGTAATGATATCCACGAAGGGCACCGTGCTATATCCACTACTACTACTACTACTTTTAGAGCATTTCCCGGGCGAACTCATAAGTGTTGCTATATCAAGCTTGTTGTCAAATTTAGTTGATCAAAGATATATCTTGATTTCTAGTCTACAAATAGTCAAGTCTCGGATTAGGATAGATGTGTAGTTGAGAATCGGACATCACTGCGTTAAATCTACTGTTTGAAGGCAAAGATCAACCGAAGCTTTTGGAAAACTTATTCAACAATAGGTAAGTGAAGAATGAACCACCTATTTCTCAAGTTATATTCATCTTTCAATCTATGAGACGTCGTCGCGTGATTAATTAGACTATTGCAAGCATAACAATAATTTGAGTTAAGTTATCTTGGTAATTTGTTCTCGAAATATATATTTCTAAGCTTAATAAACATTTTTGCATACTTGATGAATTTCGGTTAAGAAAAATTTATTGTTCATAATCTAAATTGTGATTCAAGATTATCATTCGAAAATAGCCTAGAAACAGTGATTTGTGGTATTGATGTTATTTGGGAATGCTTCAAATTGATTTAGAGAGAAATATAGAACTATTGTAAGTATGGATACGGAGACGGTATGCATACCGGTTCACATCGGAGAAGACTGTTATAGGCACGGAACCGTAGTATATGTACCAAATACACGTATCGGAGTAGATATATGTCGACAATAATGTTTTGGTACGCAAACCCGATATCCATACCATAAAAATTTTGTTTCTTGTGAACCAGGAATGGTATGCATACCGTATAAGAACTGTTGGCTTTGAAACCGGAGTGGTGTCCAAACCCCGTATGCAAACCAGAAAAGTTCTATAAGTTCCTGACCTCGTTTTTGTCTTAAGGGTACACATACCCGGTACACGTACCATGACATAAACAGTCGCGAACAAGGTAGAGTACACGTACACGATACACGTACTTGCCGTGTCGAATATTTTTCGATGCACAAAAATTATTTCTGTGAGATAATTGGCATTTGAATAAATCTATAAAAACATTACATAGACATGATTGATCACATTATATCTTATGGTTGTGACTCAATTGTAAAGTCTCAAGTGTTATATGAAAATGATTAATCTTATAGTTCAATCAGCTAGTTTTGGCTAACCGTCCATTAAAAATATCTTTATACACGGTTCGGTTACGGTTCATCCTAACCAGAGTGTATATCTTGTTATGTTAATATCATTTCAAAGATTCATTTAACGGTGGATATTGTTTACTTGGTTCCAAAAGTATCTTAGCTTAAACCTAAAACAACATATACTTTGAAAGTCTATATAATAAAGAAACTAAAGCAAGTGGGATCTTTGAATCCATGAGACTATTCTTTGTTTGTCTTAGTTGTAAACTATATTCGTCCTATCCCTAAATCCCTTTTAGGGTTTATCTGATAAAAAGTCTTCACCTGGGGATTCTGAAGCGATGTCCAACTATCTTTTATGTTGATAGTTCGTGTGCCTGATCTTGTTTAATTGTTGAGCTTCTCACTTTAACAAGATAGATATAAATTGCAAGGTTCTATTCATCTCCTATATTATTCATCTCACTTGAATAATATAGGATGCTCTTCGGGAAGCATAAGTCTGGATTTTGAGGTTAGCTAGACTTTGTCTATTGGTATCTATTTCCAGTCTCACCTTGATCCATTGATCAAAAAGGAAATCACACATATATGCTTATCTGTGGGAGGAAGGTTGGTTTAAAGTCTTTAGTTGAGTTGAAGCAACTCTTAGGCTGTAAAGGACGTCAGCTAAGGGAAGGCGTAAGGAGCGGAACTGTAACTGAATTGATGTGAGGGTTTAATTCGGTCTTAACTACATTCCAGTCCGAAGTTAATTGATAGTATGCTAGTTTCTGTAGCGGTTTTATACAGTTTCGTGTTCAAATCTGGAATAGGTCCCGGGGTTTTTGTGCAATTGTGGTTTCCTCGTTAACAAAATTTCTGGTATCTGTGTTATTTCTTTTGCACATAATATTGTTTATCTTTATAATTGAAATATCACAGGTTGTACGTAAATCAATAAAAGTATATACATATGTTTGTACCCAAAATTAGTTCTAAGCACTAAACAAGATGATTTGATGATGATTATTGAAAATTAGGGTTAGGAATCACATTGAAGAATAAATAGAGAAGACAAAGATTTATTAACGTGGTTCGACATGTGTTGCCTACATCCACAGAGGAATCCTATAGGGGTATTGTATTGATATGAGGTTAACAATAATTATGGTTAACTAACCTAGGATAACATGTCCCTTTAGGGTTTAGGATACATGTATAGTTTATGTAATCCTAATTCTGATATAAACTTGATTTGCAAGCAACTTGGGAAACAAGACTTCTAGAAACTTCTAGAATCTTTTTTCACGGGCTAGACGGGTTTGATTAGCGGGCTACCCATATATTTATAGACGGTACAAACATCTCCCCCTCTTAACCTCCAACTTTTCGGGGTTAATAAGTTTGTTTTTCCTTCAGTGTCGACCGTTGATGACATAACTCTCCCCCAGGCATGAGCAGAGATATTACAAAGACACCCCCAACTGTGATAACCTACAATGAAATTTGCTCACGTGCTAAGCGATACTTTTTACCACCTAGCGGACTTGATGCTCGAGAGCTAGTCGAGTCTTGAGAGAAATATAGTATGGGTGCTTATGGCCGTGGCAAGGATTTTTGCTCACAACGTAACAAGTACGTAGCGCTGTTTGCTCGGGCAGTTTGGTTGTTGCTTGTGTTGAGTACGAGTCTTTGGACCAACATCGAGCGTCGGGCTCGTGGACGAGACGAGACTTTATGCTTTCCCAAGTGCAAGTCTTTATACTCGCCTACAAGGCGAGATTTTATGCTTGCGATAAGAGCAAGATTTATGTGTTTGTTTGTGGGTGAAAACTGTTTCTGCTGATTTTGGTAATTTTGGGTGTGTGGATGAGAAACGAATCTAAACCCTAAACAATGCACTGCATGAGAGTACTTTTGATTCGAGAGATCAATCTGTACAATCCTGGCCTAAACCAAGAAATGGTTGTTCCAGTCTTGCTTCGGTCACAAAGTGAAGGAGAAGGGTTGGCCTTAGGGAGGGAAGCGAAGAGAGTGTTGAGACCAGAATGGTTAATTATGAAGATGTGGCTTGTTTTATGACTTGTGTCAGAAAGTGGAACTGGCTTGCAGAGTCAAAAGCTATCAGTTCTTGGTGATTTCTGGATACTATGTTGTTGCCGACCAAAAACTTATTTTTTTTGGTGGAAATGGGTGAAGCCTATTTATACAAGTCATATTAAAACGTACCCTGGTCTCGTAGGAAGTGGAAACGATTGGGTGGTGGAAGAATGAAGTAACGCATAACCGTCAGAAACTCATGCTTCCATGATGAAGGAAGTGGATCCATTTACACCAGTTACTTCTTGCACCCATTGATTGTCCTACTTCATGACACTTTCCTATAACGGCCGTATTGCACGCCGCACGCTGTAAACCGCCAGACCAATACCCTGATGAGTATCCCCCAGTTTGTGACATATTTGATGTCTCGAATGTTTTCGTGGACAACATGTAGAATTTTTCTACGTGTGGCAAGTTAAAATCAAGAGGCATGCCGTAGGAAAATAGCATGTGAAGCTATTAGGATCGTCTTGGTCGGTCGCCTAAAACTTTCCATAAGTCTGTTAGTTCGGTGGCGAACTTTGATGGCTGAGATCGCATCTCGTGAGGAAGGGTAGCCGTTGATTATGGCTACCTTGTGTTGGCGCCTGATAATGGCGCAGTAGCATTTTGGTGTACGTCAGTGGCAATGTGGCATGGATGGCATGGCTCGTGCATGCAAGTGGCACGGTGGTGTAAGTGGCGCCTGGCGTAGCCATGCCACTAGATTTAGGCAATTGGTCACCTGAAGCTTGCACAAGTCTGTCAGTTCAGCGGCGAACTTCGATGGCTGAGATTGCAATTTAGGAGAGAGGGTGGTCGTTGATTATGGCTACATTCTGTTGGCACATGTTAATGGCATAACGGTATAGCCGCGGCGCAGTGGCATGTGCCTACGGCATGGTGGCATATCCACGTATGTGGCGTTGTGGCATGGCCACGCCTGTGGCTTGGCGGCGTGGCCAAGGCTACGATTTGGCGTCGTGGCCAAAGTTAGGGCTTGGAGGCATCGCCGGCATGGCCAAGGCTAGGATTTGGCGTTGTAGCCAAAGTTAGGGCTTGGCGGCGTGGCCAAAGCTAGGATTTGGCGTTGCGGCCAAAGTTAGGGCTTGGCGGCGGGGCTAAGGCTAGGATTTGGCGTTGTGGCCAAAGTTAGGGCTTTGCGGCGTGGCCAAGGCTAGGATTTGGCGTTATGTCCAAAGTTACGGCTTGGCAGCGTGGCCAAGGATAGGATTTTGTGCCGTAGCCAACGTTAGGGCTTGGCGGCGTGGCCAAGGATAGGATTTGGCGTCGTAGCCAAAGTTAGGGCTTGGCGTCATGGCCAAGGATAAAGTGGCTCGTGGAATGTTGTGGACTATGACCAAAAATTAGGGTTTCGGCTTATTTCGATCACCAAATCCTAATTGGAGTCCGTTATGGCATTGGCCACGAACAGAAAGTGGATTAGCACGTAGTGGCCTCATTTGTGGCACATTGGCATGCTACTGCGGCAGAGTGGCACGTTGGCATGTTACTGCGGCATGTTGGCATGCCGATTAATATGTTTTCGTGGTAGGGTGCGTTTGGCTTGCTAGTTAGTATGGTGGCGCGGCAGGGTGCGTTTGGCCTTTAATGTATGGTGGCGAGTTTAGAGCGACTTGATTGGTCAAGAAAAGGGGCCAGCCAAATATAAAGCGTGGCCACACCTCTAATGCTCTTGGCGTATTTTAAAGTGACTTGATTGGTCGGTAGGAAGGAGAGGGGCCAGCCAAGCATGGGTGTGGCTACACTTCTGGTGTGAGTGTGGGGGCTTTAGAGCGACCTGATTGGTCGATGGAAATTTGGGCCGGCAGGTATGGTCCCAGCCACGGCTAGTGTGAGCGTGGCGGTTTTAAGGCGACCTGATTGGTCGAGGGAAGTAGCTAGGGCCGGTTTAGGATGGGGGCGCGGCCAATGGCAAGTGGCGCCGGCTGGCCTAAAGAATGGCCACGCCTCCCTTTGCTGTCCTGTGGCTCCTAGTTTTCTGATTCTGGGCAAGGTTTTACACCTACTAATCCAAGCTGGATTAATTACATAGTTTTCCTAGGCCTAAATTTCGACAAGCAAGGTCTGATATACTACGCAAGGCATAAAATCCTAACTTTTGCAAATTAGTCGGGGTAATCGATTGAATTCTATGTGTTGACACAAAGTTCTTTTAAGTTCATTGCCAGAGAGCAAAAGATGCTTTCGATTGAATACCTTATGCAAAGACCTTATCTTTGATATTTGGAAATTCGTGCTACTCTACTCCATCATGAGTGAACACAAATTGTCATGCCATATCAACATTAAGGGTTCAGCTGGGAACATAGCACAGAAAGTATTCAAAGAAACTTATATCAAGTGAATATAGGCAAGGCGCCGAAATTTACGTAACATACGGGATGATTGCTACATTCGCCGTATGGATAAATTTCATGTAAATATATTGAACGAATCAATAAATATGTCGGTGGAGAGGTTAACACTCACGGCTATGTTTCCTTACAGAGTGACGTCACATCGGATGCAAGGTTTTTACAATTTTAAACCTAAGCTAAAAACCACCATCAACGATTGCTCACGTGCAAGGTGAGGCTTAGTGCTTGCTATGTGATGCAAGGCTAAATACTGAAGGGTCTAAGAAATCCTCATCTCGAACTCAATCATGTCGCTATCCACGAACCTTGAACTCATGACGCTATCCACAAACCTCGAACTCGATCACGTTGCTGCTCCAAGTGCAAATAAAAGTTTCTCGAACATAGGAAATTTCACTTCCATGTTGTAGGGAATTGAATGACGATTCTAACAAGCCAAAAATCACTCAATTCGAACTTAAAACGAAGAAATTATTGAAGAAACAAGGTTTTCATGAAGCGCGCGTGTTGTTGCAGACATGGCAGTGCACAATGCGTTTACGTGGACTGCTGACTGGCAATCATGTTGATGTGGCAAAAGTTGATTGTACGGAGTTGCTGGCGTGTCGAACGTCGAACAAGACTGCTGACATGGCACTTGCTGACTGGACTAAGTTGATGATGTGGTGACTAACTGGACCCGGTCTTATTGACGTGGCGGATGACATCGCTGACAAGACAGATGTTGACTTTACAAGTTCAGCTGACGTGGAGGACGCTAATTGTTTATCTGGGCCTGACATGTCAACTAGTTTGGCCCGAACGTTCTGGACCAAGTTGGACCTACGACACATGTCGCTTATTGATTAGCTGGACCTGGTTGAACTAGATCATAGATCTGACGAACGAGATTGGCTAGATGACCAAGGATATTTTGCAAACGCATGATTATATACATTCTTTGTTATGTAACGTTTTCCTCTTGTTTCTACAACTTTTGCAATAGTTTATTCATCTGTTTGCAATGCTTTCGCTGTGAAACCTCATAATTTATTTATTTTTTCTTCTTTTCACTAATATTTGCATTGAAGTTCGTGCACGAATTTTGAGGTTTTCGCCGCACCTTTTTCGAAAAACACGGATTTTTCACGAATTCCCTTAATTAGTTGGCGCCAATGTTTGTGCCCAAAATTACTTCTAGGCACTAAACACGATGATTTGATGATGATAATTGAAAATTAAGGTTAGGAATCGCATTGAAAAATAAATAGAGAAGACAAAGATTTAACGTGGTTTGGCAAGTGTTGCCTACATCCACGGAGGAAATCCCATATGGGTATTATATTGATATGAGGTTTACAATAATTATGGTTAGCTAACCTAGGATAACATGTCTCTTCAGGGTCGGTTTGGCATCTTGGAAACAGAACAACATATCCTAAGTAGAGATATCCTTTATCTAATTAGGAATTGGTTAACTTAAATGATGTTTGTCTCAAATTTAATCTTATCCCAGATTAACATAGAAGTTGTTTGGTTAACAACTAAATCACCCAACAGATACCCTAAGTATCAATTGAATCATATTTGTTTCTCTCTCGAATTTAAACAACAATATGCAAATAACAGTATCCAGGTCTAGTGTCAAATATTAATAAGTAGTACGTTAAAAATTAGCCGCGGTGGCGACACTGATAATCATTCCACATTGCATCTGCGATTGAAGTTCGAAGTTTTGAAGTTCTCGTTGTCTATTTCTCCCAAGTGTAGGGCATTCACCATCTTGTTGCATTCTTGGATCGGTTTCTAGTAAATTTTGTAAGTTTTCATCATCAAAAATCAAGTCATTAATGTACTCTCTGCGGATGTGGTTATGAAGGATGCAACATGCAAGCATAATTTTCACTTGTGATTCAAATGGATATTGAGGATGAACTTGCAAAATAGTGAAGCGTCTTTTAAGTGTACCGATATCATGTTCAATTGCATTTCGTAACGATGCATGTAGGAGATTGAATAGTCCATTTGCATCTTTTGGACGATTTCCACCAAATTCCTTGAAGTGATAACGGACACCACGATATGGAGTAATAAACTGCGGCATATTGGAGAATCCTGCATCAGCGAGATAAAATTTCCCCATACCAACAAAAAAAAGGCTAAGTTATCAATCAAGTTGTAAAAATTTAACTAGGACAACTTCCCATTAATGTGACCATAAGAATTGACTTTCCATATGCCTAGGTAAAAGATAGCCAAAATGTAGCAAATTGCATTATGTAATGCGTCCTACATATATCCCCCAACATATTCTTGTAATGTCATATCATTATTGATGTTTACGAAATTTTGAATTGGAAGCTTTGAGGAACACTGAAGTTCAAAATGACTCCCAACTGGAACCATGTATTAACCATTGTGACTTACCACTTAACACAGTACTATGGTTAAAAAGAAAGCGCGTTAAAAAGTAGATGGATCTCCACTGTTAAAAACATCCATAAGACTAATTAATAGTACCATGGAATCTAACTTAATGCCAAAGATAGAAACATGGGTTGGCAATAGTATTTGGAAGTAGAATGCAAAATATGTGATAGTACGTTATACATTCGGGCAAAATTAATCTATTGCATCTTGTTAGAAATGAATCTAGTATGCGTGAATCAGCAGCCGAGCCTTCCCAACCCGCTATAACATACTGAAACTGCAAGTCAAAGGAACATGCTACTAAAACATTTTGCGAAATGAACCCTTTTCTACACCAAAAAGGGACTTTTTCGTCGAGACCAACCATTGCTGGTATTTGTGTTCCATCAATGGCTCTATCTCTGATCCTATAATGAAAAGAATATAAGTAAAAATTAGTCAAATGTGGATACAAACATATTATATATACAACAAACTGAAGATATGCATACCTTGAAGTATGGATGAAATCTTGGGTTTTCTAAGATTTCAGTGGGGGTATCAGGCCCTGCTGGTACAAGAAGATCATCTGCGAGTGCAACAATAACATCCAAGACTGCATTAAAATGTCTACTAATTGTCTCGCCTGAATGCTAAAAATGCTCTTCAAGTATCTGTTACGTTCATTATGAAGAACATCAAGCATAAAAATTGGACTTTTTCTTCGACACGAAATCCATTACTATGACGAAGTAACTCCGTTTTTTTCAACATGTCACATAATCTTAAAAAAACAACATGTTTTTCCATACGAAAACTATCCTAACATCGTGTATCATGACCATTTAAGACTTCATCTACATGAGTGAACCACTAAGAATTGAATCATGACATATTGTTTTCTCCACAAAATATTGATAATAAATAGCAATTAGTGTTTTTGTGGTGTTGTTACAACTACTACCAAATCTTCTTCATCGTCTGAACTCGCCATAATACGATATCGTATATGTACCTACCAGCAGAAAGAATACAGAAGATTAAAAATCATTATACCGATAGAAAACATACAGAAAATTAAAAATCAACATGGGAACATTAAAAATAAAAACATTTTAATTTAATTCATAGAGAAGGAACATACTTCATAAATAATGAAAGGAAAACTATTGTTCTACAGTACCATAAACTAAAATCATAAACCATTAACTACTAAACCAACATAAACTTAAACATTAACCAAATTAGATCTCTGACACAAACTACTAAAGCAAAATAAACTTAAACATCAACCAAATGAAATCTCTGACATAAACTACTAAATAAAAATAAACATAAACATAAACCAAACGGAATCTTGACATAAACGATACTAAAATAAAAAAACTTAAACATAACATAATAATTTGAAATCCCTGACGAACACTATGGGACCAAACTTCACCCAATCAGACACCTAGTCACTAAAAGTGCAAGGATAATATGCGGGAACATTGAGCTTCGATAACAACCACTGTCGTTTCTTGTTCCCAGTCAATGCAATGAAAATTTTAGCTTTCTTTTCATCTTCCAATAAATCTAGCGCCTGCACAAAAGTATCATCATCCAAATTTGGTACATCCTCGAGTGCGGACACTAAACTTCCCTCTAAAGATGATGAATTTTTGTTTTCTTCTTTCTTGGTCGCAACATTGTTTCACATTTGCCATTACCTGAATTGCATCTACCATTCCTTCTCTTGTACTTTTTTTGGTATTTCTAAAAGGACGTGAATTCGGACATGTTGAAGATCGAGCCTTTTTTTGAGTGTCATATGTATGCAAGTCCTTAGCCTTATCTTTATTTCCACTCATTTTGTTCTTGAGTACCATTTGCAAAACTGGAGATCGAGATTGCGTGTTATCTAAATTTTCATTATCATGGTCATCATCATTGTGCACATTATTACTACAACGGCTATACCTTCCATTTGCCCTATTATCCCCAAATATAATAGCCAACTCATCCAAGTGAGAAAGCAACTTTGTCCTCCAGCATTTGACATCGGGATGCTTCTGCAAGTAGAATTATTAAATTTTCTTATTAGCATATCTTCTAAATATAAAACGAAAAATCAAAATTCATTCAATTGTTAACGAATAGCATAAATTACAAACCTTGATATATCCATCCCATACAACATCGTCAGAACCACAATTCTCATGATCCGGTCCCATCCAAATCCACTTTGACCTCTAAGAGTACTCACAGCAACATAGTTTTTCTTCAAAGTTTACATACAATTTTTCAACACATCCCTGGTAAAAGAAGAACCAAAACTCTGCTTGAAATTATCGACAATGTGTGTCCAAGCATGTTTTCTGAATTGACCATCGAGTAGTTGTCCTTCCAAGACTTGGTCTGCCATTAGACCTATGAGAGTCCAAGTTGTCCTTCCAGTTTGGGGGTTGGATGATTGATCACTCTCCATATTCTATAATTAACTGACTATGTAAGCTATCGCTAAACAAACTTTTCATGAAAGTTAATAATGGCCACACAACACATATATGATCTCATTACTGGATTCTATATCACTATTTTTGTCACCATTGTAGCTAATAAGAATAACAATGTGAACTTGGGAAGCTAGTAATTACTCAAATAAAGCTTGTCATAGACAAGTGAATTACCTATTGATTCAATCAAATGAAAGAAAATTCTTTCTCAAATTGGGTATAATTTGACCTTGTCATTATAAGTCATAACAACCACTATCAACAGACAACCTAAATCATTAATCTACAATGATACCAGCAACATGCAATTGATGAAAAAAGAAATATATGTAGTAATAAGAAGAATGATAAAATGGTCAAGCATAAACAAAGATGATAAGAAAAAAAGAGGATGAAGATGATATCGGTAAGTTGCAATTGATTTGTAGTAGATTTGATATGAAAACCCTATGTAAGAAAAACCAAATAAGATTCGCATTATAACAAATTGAATCGTAGAAATTGTTAAATAAATTAGTTGAGAAGAAAAGAGTATACCTTGTGTCGATTTCATGTGGAAACGATGAAGCTCTCCATCAGTATATATAGGGAAGAAAAGGTATGAAAAACCCTATCGTGGATTTAGTAGTGGTGATACATGTATCATGGATTCGTGGGATAATGGATTGTGGAGTTTCTATTCTTGGCGAGGAAATTGGAAAAACATGTATCTGAGAGAATACCTTAAACGCACTTTTTTAGCCTACGAAAATCAAGGTGGGTTTTCTTATTCTTATCGCAAGTTGGAACTGAGGGAAGAAAAAAACGGTATAACCATTTTATCTAGATAACCCATTATAGGATAGGGATATCCAAGTGGACAAACACGACCTCAGGGTTTAAGATACATGTATTTATATAGTTTATGTAACCCTAATTCTGATATAAACTTGATGTGCAAGCAACTTGGGCAACAAGACTTCTGGAATCTTCTTTCACGGGCTAGACGGGCTTGATTAGTGGGCTACCCGTCTATTTTATAGACAATACAAACAACATCCATCCTTGTTTGTTGGATACAACTTGATAGATTCTTGGATATTGATTTTTGAGATCATCCAAGAACTCACACGTAAATCAGGTTCACATATTTAGTTTTGTCAACTTTATGATTGTGAGAGAAAGAGATATAACTCTAAATATTATTCCTCGATTAAGATTCATTAAGTTGAACTCTCGGAATTGTATTTAGGTTTTGTCCATACTGGTTGCCTAAGAAAAAGTTGGTGGTGTATTTTGATACCCCACGTTTTCAGCTACCATTATCGCCATGTCCAATATATCCTAGAAAACAAAAAATTCACCCAAGAAATCAATTTATTACGACTATAAATCTAGTTAGGGACCATATATATAACAAGATTTAAGTGGTTAATTTCAACGATCACCCCTAAACATGTCAAATGGATCAAATGAATCTTAAAGCTTCAGATATACATATTAAACACCTAGCATACCGCAACCGAATTTACATCTAATCACCAAGAAGCAACCGATTTACATCTAATTTCATATTAATCACCAAGCAGCAACCGAATTTACATCTAATAAACCTAGTTTGACTATTTATCTATGCCATGCCGCCATGATCATCATCCCATACATCCATTAGATACATCCACTCACCTCACAAACAACTAAGAAAAATTAGAACAGTTTGATTATAGAAAATAAGAAAAACATTGGTTTTAAAACTCAATGATAAAATATAGTTCACAAGATATTTAGTTCCCAATTCTACCCCTGTCCAGAACTAACAGATCTAGAAAACTTTCCTCGAGACCCAGTAAGTAATCAAGTTTTCTCCACTTGCGCGAAATATTGCTTTCACTGATCCTACCCTATAGCAAATAAAAACAAAGAGACAAATCTTATTAATAGATGGAACATTATTATATACTTATATGAACGGAAAAATTGATTTAACCCTTTTCTCAATCAACTCTCACTTGATAAATATTTTTATCCATAAACTTATTGATCTAATGAAATAAGTGCGGTGACTATTTCATTAGGTTTCATTTCCTTATATATTTCCTTTTATAAGTATTCTACTCTCCATACGATTAGGAACTGGGTGGAAGGGGTCAAAGACCTAATCTATTTATTTTTCCTCCTAATAGTCACTTAGGATAATGCTAAATAAAATACCATATCTATTAATGGCCTCCGTTGCACCTTAAAACCATTCGTAAATATTGGTTGATAAAAATTTGAGTACTACATTGAAGTTTATGGGATTGATGATACTGTCACCGTGTGAATGAATGGTGGTATTTTTGAGTATTGCAGGTGGTGATCAAGTTATTGCGTTGGTGGTAAACTACTGGAATGGTGGTGGATGAGAGTAGGGTTGTGTCGCAACCGATTGTTGCAAGTTTTGTAGTTACTGGATATGGAGTGAGAAATGGAATTTCTGGTAGCAATGGAACTGGGGTTGTAGTTTCATACTAATGATTGTGATAGATAAAGATGGTTGTGTTGTATGGATAGTTAAAAATTCAATGGATTGGGAAAAGATCAATTGTTGGTGTTGATTGCAACTGTAATGTGGTGATGAGGTGTAGGATGGATAGGATATAATGAGCTTCTAGTACGTAGATGGGTTGTGGTGGTGTAATTTCATCATGGGGAAGGTTGTTAGAGCACTGCTCTGTCGAACTCGAGTTTAGTTGATCAATGCTATATACTTGATTTCTAGTCTACTTATAGATATGTCTCAGATTAAGATAAAATATGTAGTTGAGCTTTAGACTTCACGGCGTTCATCAATTGAAGAAGAAGATATACTGAGGATCTTGGAGGAACTTCATCAACAAAAGGTATGTGGAGACTAAAACTTATCTATGCACTCAGAAGTCTATTCTATTCTATATTCTAATGAGACTAACTCGTATAGCTATATAGACTTTTATATTATATACATTTGATATTTCGAGTTGAGTTTATCTCTGTTAGAGCATGGCTCGGTTGAACCCACCAAGCGTTGGTATGTCAAGTTTGGTTGTCATATTTTAGTGAATCAAAACTCATGTTAAGAGTCGCTTGATTATGTACTAGAGTTAAACTTCGTATAGGTTAGCTTGAAAGTATTAGGATATGAGACATTATAAGTATTGCGAAGACTTGAAGATGTGAAGAAGCAAGGAGCTACAATGACAACAATCATCCTTCCACTTGAGGTTAGTGATATTTGACTTGAACTGTTTTATTCCCTAACGTATCTTTCAAGTCGTGCATATTGAAAACATAACTGCGAAGCATATTTGAACTCTAGATAGACATAGTATTGAGGAATACAATACGAGGTTTATTGCTTAACCATTAAAATTTGTAGATAAGACATCGCCATAATCATTTGAATGCTATTGTGATTATGTATGGGTATGAGGTGAGGATTTCATCCTAGGGAACAATGTTTACATGTGTTCTAAGGAAGTAAGTTCATAAACTTGTTTGTGAACTGAAAAGGAAATTGCCAGGTGTTATTGGTTTTGTTATTCATTGCAACAACCAATTTGTGTGATAGAGTATAACAGCTCACAACTTGTTGTGTTCTTGGTAGAACTGTTCACAAAGGACTCGACTTATGTATTGGTATAACTTTTATTAGTAAAACCGATCTTAAGTAATCACCTTTGGTATGATCGGATTTTGTATGTCGACCTTGTAAGGGAAAGGGAACCCGATCCTAGTAAGGGAAAGGGAACCGATCCTAGTAAGGGGTGCAGTACATCAAAGGGAACCGATCCTTGTATGGGGTGCGACAAGGTTTTATAACGTAAAAGGGGAAAGTCATATGGACATGTGCAACACATTTGAGTTAGATACCATATATATGTGGGGAAAGATCCTATACCTAGTCAGCAACTTTTGGTAAGCTAGTGTGAGTATGTACAAGTACTCACATGAAGGTAGAACAGAAACTTATTTTGGTAGAACCGTAAACCCATGATTGTGATTGAATGTTGGTTTGATCAATCACATAGTTCTTGAAAGTCAGATGAACCAATCATATAGTTTAGAATTGTGGCAAGTCGGTTTCAAGGTTGTAAGTGTGAAAGAGAACTTACAAAGTTAAGATATCGACAAACTTTGAACACGTGTTGTGAATGTTTATTTTTATAATTGTTCAAAGATATTCCTTAACTGCTAAGGGAAGAGAATCCAAGGATGGAAACATCGAGTAAGTTAATAATCTTTTAATTAAGGTTATTAATTTCATTTTGTATGGAAATTCGAGAATTAGTAATGTGCATTTACTAATTAGATTTTCCGAGAGATTTGATCGTTATTTTTGGAAGGAGCATTTTCGAATTAGAAAACCGAATCAGTTCTTTTATGAATATCTTGAGAATATTTTTGTTTTGGAAATTCCTTGGTGTCCAAAACTTTCTATAAATACACGAGTTTTCTTTCTAGCAAACTAATCCTTTAACATGATTTACTCTTTTGTTGTTATTCTTAATGTAGCCCTATGGGCAGGAGATAACCTAATTAGGCCAGAAATCTCTTCCACGTCGCTCAATTTAAAGTCTTCTGGGGATTGAAGCTAGCGCGACCGTTGGTGGGAAACTAGATAATTGCGATTTATCTTTGTTTTTGATTGATTTGATTGACTAACGGTGGTTGAAATCCGATTGCACCTAGTTTGTTTATTCTTGAAAATAGTTTCGAAACTCTGAACTAGTTAGAGTGAATGTTACATCAGAAGAGAAGATTCTCAAGAATAAACAAACTAGGTGCAAACAGATTTCAACCACCGTTAGTCAATCAAATCAATCGAAAACAAAGATAAATCGCAATTATCTAGTTTCCCACCAACAAGTCGCGCTAGAGCTTCTCAATCCCAAAGAAGACTTTAAATTGAGCGGCCGTAAGAGATTTCGCCTAATTAGGTTACTCTCCTCTCCGAATAGGCGGCTACACCAAGAATAAATAACAAAATAGTAAATTTGTTGTTACGTATGATTAGTTTGCTAGAAAGGCAAACTTTTGTATTTATAGACAAGAAAGTTTGGACACCAAGGAATTTCCAAAACCGAAAATATTCTCAAGATATTCATAAAAGCACAGATTCGGTTTTTCATAATTCCCTGAAATCCTCTCATTCAAAAATAATGATCGAAATCTCTCGGGAAAATCTAATTTAGTAAAATGCACATTAACTCAGTGAATTTCACAAAATAAAATTAATAACCTTAATTAAAATATTCTTAACTTACTTATGTTTGATCCTGGGATTCTCTTCCCTTAGCCGTTAATGAATATCTTTGAACAATTATAGAAATAAAACATTCTCGCACGTGTTCAAAGTTTGTCGACATCTTAACTTTGTAAGTTCTCTTTCACACTTACAACCTTGAAACCGATTTGCCACACTTCCAAACAAGTTTAGAATTGGTTCATCTGACTTTCAAGAACTATGTGATTGATCAAGCTAACATTCAATCACAATCATGGGTTTACGGTTCTACCAAAATAAGTTTCGATTCTACCTTCATGTGAGTACTATGCATAGTCACACTAGCTTCCCAAAAGTTCGGTTGACTAGGTACTAGGATAGGTTCCCCACATATATATGGTATCTAACTTATATGTGTTGCACATGTCTGATAGACGCATTTATGTGTCTAATTTGTCCTCAATGTTTTGTATTGTTAGTACTCGTTTTTTTCCTTATTATGGTGTTTTGTGTGTTTGTAGGTATTTTTGGAAATAAAGATTGTTGGAAAATTGACTGAAAAGTTGCTCAAAACACCCCGGAGGACATTTGATATTCGGACTCCACTTTGGATAAGGGGTAACCCAATTGCTAAGGGGTAACCCTTGCTATTCGCACCCCACAGCTGGTTAAGGGCTTCCTATCTTCTTTGCGTTCAAAAACGTAAATTGGCTGGAAAAAAATAGTTTTCCTTTAGGAATTAGGGTTGGAATTTTGGAAGGGATTGAAGGAGACTAAAGGGCTGGAATTGATTGGGTACTCTTCTATTGGCTAGACAGGGATGGTCGAGGTGTTGGTTTCGTTCCAGTTTGGCTGGAATTTCCGCGAGAAGAAAACAGGGCAACATACGCCGGAGGAGATATTCACGGGATTTCGCGAGCAACATAGGTGTTTGCACGTATCTGGAAGACCCTAACAACTTTCTGGATTGTGAAGGAGTTAATTATAGCAATTTGGCAACTTTAGATCGCGTGGAGAAATCAAAAATCGAGATTATTCCCTAAAACAGGCCGTGAAGAATAATGAGAATTATATGAAGTTATGGCGAGATATATCGGGGCTGTTGGGTTATAAATAGTTGCTGAGATATCATAGAAGTGATACGGAGAGTTTGGGAGATTTGAGAACACTACAAGAGCCAAAATCGAAGTCGCGTAAACCGCCATTGTCTTGGTGTGAAGAACACGAAGAACATTAGACCACCGCAGGCGATGCTCTTTCTGGCGTTGTGACAACGACACTTAGATGAGGGTCGCAGATCAACAAAAACAACAGCACTTCATCTATATCGTTTCTTTGTAACAATGTTTAACAATTATAAACGTTGAAACACCCGATTTTCATCATTTTCTCCATTTCATCTTTGTAAACACCCTTTGGAGCAATAATAATGATTTTTGAGCGTGTTTCCAACATGATGAGCGGCTAATTTCTCCCACAACCAAGGCAATGAGGAAACTATTTTACGCATGAATAATTGGTAACTATTTTATTTTCTCTAATTTATAATTTATAATTCACTCAATCTTTGCTTTTGCGAGTTTTAAATTGTTTGCATAATTTTAAGTCATTAGTTGTGATTCAATTAGATAGATTATGCTTTGTATTAAGATAATCTATGCTTAGGGATACAATTAATTTTTGAGAATTCTCCGATTATTTGTGAATTAAGAAACAAGGGATTTAAAAGATAATTAGAGTTTTTGGGTTATTTACAAGTTATTCATTCATGTGTAATAGTGGAATCAATGTCTTGGTTATTTTCTCATATCTTGAATCAATTTTGTGTTAAGTTTTCATTATTTTTAAGTTTTATAAGTCTAAAATTTTTTGCTTTCACAAGTCTCAACGAACCTATTTACTACAACATTATTGAGTCACATCAATTTTTGGCGCCGCCGACGCTGACTTGTCTTTAGGCTAGAGTTTTTAGATTTTCTTTTAGGTTTTTATTTATTTTTTCTTCTTTACGTTTTTGGGTTCTTTGTCTTTTCCTTTCAGATTTTGGGATTTGGAGCGAAAGAAAAATTTGCCAAAGCTTTTGGTGGATACTTAAAGATTTGGAGTTAAAGACAAAGCGAAAGGAGCGAAATGAGCGAAAGAAGAAGATTTTTTATATTTTATAAAAAAGAGAGAGAAAAAAAAAAATAAAACAAAAAAAGAGAGGCATTTTTATTTATTTTTTAGATATTTTGTTTTTTTAGACTTTCCTTTTCTTTTGCACTTTTACTTTTTGGATTTGGACATTTGGACATTCCTTTTTTTTTTTTAAACCCTACGGAAGGGTAGTATTAAATATTAAACTGTTTGCAGAGAAGGACGATGATTACGATATCACCTCGGCCCCTCGGGTTCGTACATGACATAGGAGTCGTGGCCCAAGTCGACTACAACGGTTCATCTTCGTCTGGCACGAGAGGTAAGTTTGTCGAAACACTCGCGAATCCCCTGCCAGCGAGTTACTGTCTTCCTTCGTGTGAATATATGCTGAGGACTTGAAAACGGCGGTTTTAATTTCCTAGTAAAGGGCAAGGACTGGCCATACAAGATAAGGGTTCGGATTTCATCACCGTTTCTTTCTTGCCCGCCTTAGGAAAACAATACTTAACGCGAACCTAAGCTTTAAAATTTGGAATAGAACGAGACCGATAGAACGAGCTTAGTAGGAAAGTCGCCGAAAAAATATTGGTTACTCTTTTAGCATACTTAAGGAGGTTCATGATGGTTTCTGGGTGAAGTTGAATGCGTGACTGCGCCGCCTTGTAATAGCGGTGAGGCCTTGGGTATCAAAGCTCCACCGAGCTTCCCTCGCCTTGATTCAACTTACTTTGACTCGGATTGATCCGAGGGGTGTGCTCGGACAGTAACGAATTCCCCTTTCGAACGATTAGAAGCTGGTCTAGAAAACAATCTAAGTGGAGCCATCATGCTTTTTGTTTGCTAGATATCATTAGGTTTGCTTTGGTGAGGTCAGCTTTGTTTGTGTTTGCAAAGAACTTCCCTTCCTTTTAGGATTTTTCTTTTTTTTTCTTTTGTTTTGTTTTTTCTAGTGTATGCAAGTCTAGCTACCTATTGTATAAAATTCCAACCAATCATCTTCTATTATATTATATAAAGGGAACTCCTCTTAATGTACCAAGTGAAGCTGCAAATTATTTTGGACGATTTTGTCCTTAATTTTAATTTTTCGTTCAACAATCACATTAATATATTGGGGTCATTTAAGTAATCTCACTAATACAAAAATCCTAACCTTCGACAATTACCCATTTCTCTTTGATCAAAAACTAAATAGAAATCGAAGAATCGAAACTGTATGATCTTCATGATTGAAAAATTAAAGCTTAAATAGGCTAATTGATTGTAAACTTAATTAGTGCAATAAATCAATCAGCCTTTAATCAATTAAACAAAGAAAAAAAAAAAAAAAGGAAAAGCCAACCAAATTACGTAAATTTGTTGCATCAATCAACAATAAAGTCCATGATATGGTTGTGGTCTTCTTGAAGGAGAAGTAGGAAATTTAGAAATTAACAAACTAATCGCCCAACTAATATGCTTGCTGTAAAGAGAAAGGTGAATTGGTTTTCACTTTATGCTTTTATTTCTGTGATTTATTAACAAGTTAGCAATTTAGTACGCAAATTAGAATTTCATTTTTGAAGATTAATTTATGGACAAATGATTGAGAGGGTTAGTTAGATCTAAATCTACAACGTAAGAAAAAAATCCTGGCATTTTTAGGGGCGACCCCGAAAGAATTAGGGGCGACACAAAATGACAAAATACGTTGAAAATACTTATATGTCCCTTCATAATCGGTAATTTAGAAAAAAAAATTTATCTACCGATTGTGACTATGTTCTTTTCTTCTCCTGGGGCTACGAACATAATCGGTAATAAACATTATCAAACTAGAGTTAACAATCGGGGGCAATAAACATCATGAAACTACCGATTGTGGAAATAGAGAAATCTAAAATTCCTATTGGTTTTTGAAAATTTTTCTTACCATAATCAGGAGGCACAAACATTATGGTTTACAATTGAGGCAATAAAATCATGAAACTACCGATTGGGGAAATCTAAATTTCCTATTGGTTTTCGAAAATTTCGAATTTGGGGCTACTACCATAATCGGGAGGCAATAAACATTATGAAACTAATTAATTGTACAATCGGTAGGCAATAAACATCATGAAACTACCGATTGTGGAAATAGAGAAATCTAAAATTCCTATTGGTTTTTGAAAATTTCGAATTTGGGGCTACTACCATAATCAGTAGGCAATAAACATCTAGAAACTACCGATTGTACAACCGATAGGGCACAAACATCATAAAACTACCGATTGTGAAATAGAGAAATCTAAATTTCTATTGGTTTTGAAAATTTCGAATTTGGGGCTATTACCATAATCTGAGGCAATAAATATTATGAAAAACTACCGATTATTGCAATCGGTGAGGGCAATAAACTTCATAAACTACCGATTGTGGAAATAGAGAAATCTAAATTTCCTATTGGTTTTTGAAAATTTCGAATTTGGGGCTAATACCATAATCGGGAGGCAATAAACATTATGAAACTAACTACCGATTGTACAATCAGTAGGCAATAAACATCATGAAACTACCGATTGTAGAAATAGAGAAGTCTAGAATTCATATTGGTTTTTGAAAATTTCGAACTTGGGGCTACTACCATAATTAGCAGGCAATAAACATATAGAAACTACCGATTGTACAATCGGTAGGCAATAAACATCATAAACTACCAATTGTGGAAATAGAGAAATCTAAAATTCCTATTGATTTTTGAAAATTTAATTTGAATACCATAATCGGAGAGGCAATAAACATTATGAAGCTATCGGGATTGTACACCGAGGTAAGCAATAAACTTCATAAAACTACCGATTGTGGAAATAGAGAAATTTAAAATTCCTATTGGTTTTTGAAAATTTCGAATTTGGGGCTATTACCATAATCGGGAGGCGATAAACATTATGAAACTACCGATTGTACAAACATCATGAAACTACAGATTGTGGAAATTCTCAATCTAAAATTCCTATTGGTTTTTGAAAATTTCGCATTTAGGGCTACTACCATAATCGGGAGGCAATAAACATCATGAAACTACCGATTGTGGAAATAGAGAAATCTAAAATTCCTATTGGTTTTTGAAAATTTCGCATTTAGGGCTACTACCATAATCGGGGAGGCAATAAACATCATGAAACTACCGATTGTGGAAATTCTCAATCATATGAAAATGGAATTTCCTATATAACAAATTTCTCCGATTGAGACTTAACTACCGATTATGGAGGCATATTTGCCATTTCTGAAAAATTTGAGATAAGGGTGGCTTTGTTTTAGTTTTGGGTGACCTTTTTTGTCATTTTGTGTCGCCCCTAATTCTTTTGGGGCCGCCCCTAAAAATGCCAGGAAAAAAATGGAGATCAGAGTGTTGCGGCTGCCCAAAGGTGAGAAGAAAGAAATATAGGGTTTATGGGGATATACTTTAATTTATATCATTGCTTATTATTACGAAAATACCCTCTCTCTTGGCAGCCATTGATGCATTTGGGTCGCCTTGGATCGTTGGACGTGAAGCATGTCCATGTCCATGCACGCGCAAAAACACGTTCCAGTGTTCTAGTAGAACGTAGGAACAACACTACAAAGTCCAACGACTCGTAGAGTAAAACCAATGAAGCAATCTCCCAACAGGGAAAAAAAAACACCCAAATCCTGTTGGAAATATATGTCTTACAACCCCTTTTAATTTCCATTTATTATTTTAGTTAAATATGTTTTTAATAGTCTTAATGATCTTCATAAAAGCAATTTATTATTTGTGATAAATAATTTTTGGTTGAAAAATATTAAGAGAATTTTAATGTGATGTTTTTGGAGTTTTAAAGAAAAATAACAATTTTTTGAGAGAAAGAAAACTAGTATGTGATCATCACTTGTTTTTCTAGAAATTTGATTCTGAGAAAGAATAGAAGTGTACAAGTATCACATGTTCTCAAAGTGCAAGAGTGATTGTGAGAGAGATTTTACTCGGGCTGTTTTATCCTCGGGACGACGCGACATGGAAGAACTGTTTTCACAATTTTAGGCGAGCCGCGAAACGTCTTAAAGAGAGCGACCTGGTCGTGACTCAGCCATAACATTTTTTTTTATTTGTTTGGTTTATGGTTGTTTTGCGGGGGATTTCGGCAATTGTTCCAACAATTTTAAGACGTTTTATTCTGTCTTAGTGATCAAAAAAGAAAACGATTACTGAAACTCGATAAGTATCATTGTTTTATTTGCATGTATTAAATTATTGATGGTTCAATTAGCAATTTAACATGATGCTTAGAATTTTTAGGTTACTTGGTAACTAAAATTAAACTTTGATGCTCCCATCATAATAGACCGTAGTTGAAACACGTTATAGAGTTTTCTCTGCTAGAATCTTAAACGGAAATGAATTTGGTCCTGAAATTTTTATCGTATATATAAGAAATTATGAGGATCTTCCAGGTAAAATTTCATAATTTTGGAGCCAAAAGTATTTTTAAAGTATTTTTTAAAGTATTTTACAAAACCGCATGAACGTTCTTCGAAAATTTCTCGACGAGTAGAAATTTAGTTCTCATTATTTTCGGTTTTCTGATCTCTGTGTTGTTATTTTGATTCGTGTGCTAATATGAAACTTTTAAATCATAAACTTATCTTCTAAACCCATTTCTAAATTTTTTTTTGTTTTGGATTTTGGTTTGAGAGATGTTGAGATTTTAAAATGGATGTGTATGTATGTCCATATGAGTCGTAAAACTTGTGTGAGCATAGAGATTAAAGATGCAAGAAATTGCTTTAAAATCATGCTTTGATTCTACATATTCATATTCTTGTTCTAGTAATGAAAATATAAGATCATTATTGGAAATCAAACTAGTCTTGCCGACAAATGTTTGATAAAATGCTTAGTAGAAAGTTATAATGTTTGTGATGTTATAACTATAAAACTTTACTTTGTTTTGATACTTGGAGTTTTAATTTTTCATTTGATTTTAAGTACTTACCTAAGTGCATACCTTACTTATTTTGGGTTACAAATGCTCACATTTAAATGATTGTGACAGGTGATAATTTCACTTACTTGAGCAAGTTTTTTGTTTTCCAAATGAAAACAATTCCATTTTGAGCTTACTATTTGGTTTCATTCTCTATATAAAAATAGAGTTTTTTCGAACGACGTGGTTAATCGGAGCTTCTGGTTGATTCTGGCCCCACCATAATATCTTTTTGTGGTAATTTTATAATATTTTTGGTTCACAATATATTTTCAGCCAATCACAACAAACAAAAAAATTACCCAAAATAACTAAATATAACAAAATCTAATACATTGCCAAAAATATTAAAAAAAATCGGCCACATTTAAATAAAAAATCCTAATTAAATTCACAAACAAAATAAACAAAAAAAGATTACAAATAAAATTAAAATGCAAAAAAAAATATCGTTGATCACGATTTCATCACAAAATTATAAAAAGAAAAATGTCCAATGTCTAATTACAATTTTTGATAATTAAACAAATCCTAATTACAATTCCAAGCTATTAATTAATATTAACACTAACTCTAATTGTGATTACATTTACAATTCGAGAGAAGTAAAAATACTACGATCAAAGTTTATAAATCAATATACATACAATTTGTGAGTGCTTAGGATCAAAACACATTACCGTTCGCAAAATATCGATCATTAATCCTGTCCAATAGATCAAAAATATAAAAACGTCAATAAAAACATGGAAGTAACGTAACATGATTTAAACAAAACTAAAAATGAGGAGCCAAAAAACCTTGATAAAAAAGTATAATCAAATAAATGAATATTGGTTTCAACATTATTTTTCTTAATAGTGTCATTTCATAAAAAATAAAAAATTAATTAAAAGCAGGTTTCCATTTTTAAATATGTAGAAGATACTCAATATTTTTTTTTGGAAAAATAACTCAACAAATAAATATAATTGTCCAAAAGTAATATTTATTTATTTATCTTACAGGTAAATATGCTAAAAAAAAATATAGTGTAAGGGTGCGAAAAATATATTATTAGGAAATAAAAATATAAATTAGGAAAACTTCATTTTTGGATCACTGCAATTTTTCTTAATAATATTAATAGAAACAAGATAAAATAATTTATTTTCTTAGCCGCATAAAAAATGTGCCATATATTTTTGGACAAAAATATTTCTACAAGTAGATTTGGCTTTCGAGAATATAAAAGTTTTGTAAATTTTATTGTTTTAATTCCAAAAATTTAATTTTTATATTTTTTGGGAATTTTTAGGTTTGGTCAATCTTTATATAAAACACCCCAGCAAACGAAAAACCCCATCATTTGCACGTTCATATCCTCTTTGCTAGGGTTTTAATGTTCATTTTCTTTTTTTTCTGAAGCTTTGTTATCTAATCCGTTTTATTTATTTTTGTGCATGTATCAGTGCCCCTAAAGCGTAATCAATGGTTGCGACAGGTGGGAGCTCATAAAATCAGGCAACGTACGGTGAGATCATGCTTTTATGGTATCTTTAGTATTTGATTTTTTATTTGCAGCAATGATCATACTTTTAGGTATTCTTGGTATTTTTTGTGATTTTTGTTTTACAGTTGTTGGTGAAATATCTCGCAAGGAACAATAAGGCGATGAAATAAGCCTTTGGGATCACTTTTGGTGAAGAATGTTATTTTCTTCTTAATTTTTTTGTTATTTTTTTTCCTTTTATGATTTTTTATTTTTTATTATTATTTGAACCCTCTTACTTACTGCATTTTTCTTTACAATTTAGAGTTTCTGTCAATGATTTTTTTTTTTTTTTTTTTAATTTTCCGAAAACCCGGATACACAGGTAAAGCAAAAGATGAGAATATGAGATTATTTCAGTGCCGGTTAGACGGTGTAAAAGAACTCCATTAGAAGGTTCACACTTGCAGGCCCAAAGTGAAATATAAAATTGTACTACAAATAGAATTTATTGATAAATAAATTCACCGAAGCTCAGAAAATTAGATGGTTATCATTTGAGTTTTCCATTACAAACGTCTTCAAAAAGGGATAATTATCACTCGGGTTTGAAATTATATCACTCGGCCATGAAATTATAAATGTTCTTTCAGTTGAGTTTGCAAGTTTATTTGCTATGGATAAGTAAGATAACGTAATTTGTAGAGCTTAAAGTGGTAGTTTTTGATTGCGGCAAGGGGAAACCTTTTTCTTCGGTTTTGTGGTACATTAGTCATGGAGAAGTTGACCATGATTAGTTGAGTTTCTCTGTTATGGGTGATCATGTTGTTAATATGTGGCAAATCAATTTTTTTTTTGTCATGTTCCGTTTGAGTGAGCTAGCCCGCCTGAATCATTATATAGTTGTTAAGGTGGTTACGGGTAATCTCCAATAGTTTGAGTCAGCTAACATAATCCATCGATGTCGTATTTGAAGTTACATTTTTTGCGTGCATCAAGGGAGCCTTTTGTTTGTTTTAATTTTTAATAAGTTGAAAATAATTGTTTCTTACGTTTTATTTTGAGTTTCTCATGTTTTTCCATCTAAATGGAAAATGGGAAACAACTTAGGACGATGAGAAAATGGTTTAGAATGGAGGTCGGCTGATGACTTTTCGAGTAGAACATTACTGCCCTATGGTTCACTAAAATTAACCATCTGAGATGAGCCTATCACGGGCTTCATATCACGTGTGCTTATGTCATCTACTGCATTCATACCAACCTTTCAGAGAACCCTCCCATGTCTTCATCGTAGTGTTCAAATCCCAGTGTGTCCTGTTTGCATCATGACTACTGTTTGAGGTCTCTGTTACTGAATTTTTGACCGGCAAACCCAAGTTCCATTTCATTTGTATAATTTTCATTTTTATTGGTTGTTCATTGTTTTAATATTTCTAAAGAATGATTGGCTTTCTTCTTCGGTAGAGGGTTATTGGTACGGAAAGAAACAGCTGTGGTGCATGTAGTTGTGTGAGTACTTGGCGAGCTATGCCAGGAAAAATATGGTGATTTAAGATAATTAAGTACTTATATTTCTCTGACTTAAAAATTCTACGTTGGACTGTTATCCGTGTCCACTTGCATGGTACATTTGGTGCTTACCAGCAAATTAAGTTGGACACAGGTAGCTTAGTGGTAAGTACTACTTACCGGTGTCCTTTACATGGTGCATTTGCAGCGGTAGGAGTATGAAAATTACAGTGGTTTGAGATAATATCTCTGGCTTAAAATCACATGGTGCATTTGCTATGGACTGTTCAGATAATACATCTGGTTTTAAATCCTATGTTGGACTGTTCGTTTGCTAGCTGATAGGAAAATTATGGTGATTTGAAGTAGATTAGTTGTTCGTTTGCTAGCTGCTAGGAAAATTATGGTGATTTGAAGTAGATTAGTTTTGCTTACCAGTATCATTTTACATGGTGCATGCATGGGCTATACGTACAGTTAAGTTAGAAGATAGCCAATACGTTTCTCCCCTTATATCTTTTGAGATGAGCTTCTCCAATGGTGGTTGTGTGTGTTTCCTAAGTGGCAACATAAACAAGACATCCTCAATCCATTTTTTCCTTAAGTTTAGGGAGGAAAAATAGTTCATCTCCAATAGTGTTGTTTGTGATGTTTTGTGGATTAAATGTAAATATTATTTTTAGTAGTTTTTAGATGTAATAGAAGAAAAAAAATTCGTACTTTGACTGTGCATTTTATATCCTAGCATTTTTAGGGGCCACCCAAAAAGAATTAGGAGCCAACAATAAGACAAAATAAGGTCGCCAAAAACTAAATTGAAGCTACCCCTTATCTCGCGTATTTCGTAATGGCGAAATTGCCCTTCCACAATAGGTGGTTAATACTACAATCGGTAGTACAATGTGTTACTTTAACCTCCGAATATACTCAATTTTCGAATTTTAGTACTACCATAATCGGTAGTAAATTTAACTACCGAATGTATATTGGCCCCAAAATGAGATTTTGTCGAAATTCTAAAATTTTCGAACTTTGGTACTACCATAATCGGTACTAAAGTGTGTTACTTTAACCTCCGAATATACTCAATTTTGAATTTTAGTACTACCATAATCGGTAGTAAATTTAACTTCCGAATTATTGTCCCCAAAATTCTAAAAAATTTGAACTTCGGTACTACCATAATCGGTAGTAAAGTGTGTTATTTTAACCTCCGAATATACTCAATTTTTGAATTTTAGCACTACCATAATCGGTCGTAAATTAACTTCCGAATGTATATTGGCCCCAAAATGTGATTTTGCCAAAATCCTAAAATTTTCGAACTTTGGTACTACCATAATCAGTAGTAAATTGTGTTAATAAGTGATGCTTATTATCTATCGATTGTGTTCATGTCCCAAATTCAAAATTTCAAAACTTAATAAAATTTTGAAATTTTCTACTTTCACAATCGGTAGTTTATGGTGTTCATAATCTGGAATTGTGCGTAACTTTTTAGTACGAGAGAAATTGATTTTTGAATCAAGAATAATCGGTAGATAACGATCAATTTACCTACCGATTATGGTTGATGTTCTTAAGAAATGATGAACATCAACCATAATCGGTAGGTAAAGTATATTATTATCTACCGATTATGTTTCTGCTACTGTAAATCCAAGAACATCAACCATAATCGGTAGGTAAAATAGATTGTTATCTCGGAGATTATGTTTACTCTTGTAAATCCCAAAAAAAATCGGGTCAAATTTTTGATTTCAAGTAATCAAATCCTAATTTTGAATCACAACTACTATCATCTATTCGTTTTGTTTGTTTAACTCCCTTTTTTTTTTTGATATTCTATGTTTCAACTTCAAGGTTAATGAATTTTGGGGTTTAATTTTAAACAATTAATCATAACATTTGTTTGATCGACGATCTTTGTTTTCAATTAAAATTAAAATGATGAATTTTTTTTTCAATGGGTAGAAAAGAGAAAAAGAAGAGGAATGATATGATATGATTATGAAAATAAAGGATATTGGTTTAGATTTAGTATAAAGGTGAAGGACAATATAGACACTTTCCTATTTTTAAGAAACCCCTTAACCCCTTCAATGGATGGGAATAAAAAGATGGCCCCTAATTCCTTTTGAGTGGTCCCTGAAAATGCTAGGTTTTATATGTGTAGTAAATGGGAAAAATAAAATAAAATAGGAAGGCCGTTGAAGTCGGCAAAGTATGTAAATCTCGACAATTATTCAATTGGTGAATTCATGTTGGCTAGAAAAACTTAAGCACAAAGGAAATATTACTTACAGATGTAGTCATATCAACAGAGCGACTTTAGAATATTTGGAGAGGTAGGGATGAAATGGAAAATATAGCGTGGCCATCAAATTCCCGGATTCATGTCTTATAGTTCTCGGACATAGCAGATATACACTCACTGATGTGGTTATCTTGAGTTAGTATGAAAACCACGGACTAATAGCTATTACAAACTTTGTGGTTTCGATTTTTAACGGAAATTATAGACACCTTCTTGAGAGTGAAAATATACATCACGGTGGTTATCAAAGATTGCTTCATAAGATTGCATTTCATCAATAAAACATGTATCACCGTGGATATCAAAGAGAATAAAATTATTCGCTCAGAAACTTAATTTTTCTGAACTAGCTTGAAGATATCTCAATACACTATACAGATAATTTCCCATAAATATCTATGTATTTTGTTCCCATTTATATTTATTTTTATTCTCTCTTTGTTATCTAAATTTTAATGCATTCTATGTTATTGTTTTTATGGAATTCATTTTTTAGGTTTGTGTAGAGAAGAAAAATCAAAGATCACTATTAAACTATCCGGAAAAAAAATTCTGATAAATTTCAAAATATCAACACCATTATATGACATATATTCGAGATTGTGAAATTTATATATAAAAAAAAAAAAAAACGAAGATACTGTAGATATCCAACCTTTTGTGCGAATCACCAAACCCAATTCTCCTAAATTTCTGGGTTTGGTGATTCTCTATGAAAAATTGGTCTCTGTTAATACGAGGATTTTTTCTACAAAATTTTTATCTAAACAAACTTTCCCAGTGAGAGCAAAATAACCAAAGTAGTTTGCACATATGAAAAATTATATTCATGTACACTTTTCTTGGAATAATACTACAAGAATGTCAGTGGCCATGCAGGGGATAGATTATTTAAAGAAATTCGAGGAAAAACTCACGGTTATATTACATACATGAATTGCACCCAATTCCCCACCCACCCCTTTTGATAATTTAGAATTAATTTGAACATTCTCCGGAATCGCGTTTCTGCGTGGACCATTACTTGAGCTAAGCTTCCAACTGACATACTCAATGGAGGAGGTTTGGCCATCCAAAATATAGTGACAACCATGGGAATATTGCTCAGCTTTTCACAAACATCAAAAATGAAATATACCGATACATTGCATAATAATATGATGTATTTTTACGATGTGTTTTTTCGGGGTTTAATGTGGAAACTGGATCAAACAGGTTCATGGTCTTGGAAGTCAATAATTATGATACTCTTTACCAAGACAAAGAGAAAACAAAAAAAAATGCTTTGCATCCAAGACAACAATCGTTCCTTGCATAGACCGAGATAGCATGTTTAAGGCCAGGATACAAAGGATGTGGAAAAATGCTAAGAAAATATTCATTTTCATTGCACTGGGTCCTTAGAGTTTATATTTGTTTTAGCCTTTTTTGTATTTTTTTCTTTTTCTCGATTAGCTTATTGATTTTTTATTTGTAAGAAGAATATCATACTGACGGATTTGTCACCCCTTTTCATAATATTATTAATCATAAGCATCCAATAATTCATAAGCAAGAAATAGACCCGTGCATCGCACGAGAAGAAACTAGTATACACAAATTTGCGAGTAGTTTAAGTCCTAAGATTATGACTATTAGTAAAATTAGAGGGACAGAATTCGTTCTTACTAGCAGTTGATGTAATTCTCTCCTAAGGATAGCGATAACTTTGGTATTATGAAAGTCGATATGCACCAAAAATTATGGCCTCGAGCTCAATCGGGATTGGGAAAATTGGGAAAATGCCCCAAACGGAGTGCAATCTTGGGGATCTGCCCCAATGTCAAAAAATGTTGGAAAACTCGCCTTGTTTGTTAGATTTCTCTGTAACTCCACTTGTGCGACTTCGACGTGCCAAAAAAGTCAAAAATACCCCAAACCGTTAAGATTACGCCACGTATGCGAAGACCGACGATGCGAGATGAGAAGGAAACACGTGAGTTGCACGTGATGTCCAGACAAATTACTATTTTAACCTCCTTTGTTTTATTGCCACGTATATAACACATGTCTGGATTTTGTGGTGAAATGTGTCGGTGTACGGGACACGTGCCTGAGCTTATGGTTACTTGTGTCGGCTACCACACGTGAAAGGCCGGCCACGTGGGAATATGCCCTAAATTCACCATTTGGTGGTCGAACAAACTAAAGAAAAAGAATTTACGCATACGAAGAAGAAAAAGAAGGGAAAGACGAGTGACGAGAAAGAACGGAAAACGGTAAGGTGATGATTTCAGTTAGATTACGATGTTTACATTAACTTTTCGTTAATAAGAATCAATTACTTATTTGTTTCGGTGATTAAAAGCTCGAGAAAATGGTTATTAAATAGCATACGACGGAAGTTGAAGAAGAAGACGATTGGGGTTGATTCGATCGTCGGAACAAGTAAGTAACTATAACCTTATCCTTTATTTTGCTTGGATTGCATGATCTGTTGTGTTAATTTGTAAATGGAAGAAATGTAATTTTAGGGTTTACATAAAATTTGGTGTTTTAAAGCTAATTCTTGAATTTAGGGTTGGTTTAATCATGGATTCGTGATTATTGCTTTGAAATTTAGTTTCTTTACTATCCAAAATTAGGGTTTTCCTTTAATCGAAATTGTTATTTTATTTTAGGGTTTATTTCCTGTAACTGAAATTGAATTTGTTTGATTGTATATCAGGGTAATATGGATAGGAACATCGAAGTTACTGTGAGCAATGGGACTGATAAGTTTACACCTATGTATTTTCTAAATGTTGTTGCTGTTATATATTAGTGGTCTTAGGTTTATACAGATGGTGAAGGATAGGATGATCATCATGGGTATGGAAGAAAAGTTTAACCTTATGTTGTTTGATAAAGAGAATTTTATGTGTGAAAAGGAAAATGACTTTATTAAAATATGGAACAAAGGTGCCCCATATGAAGATGGATTTGTTGAGTATAAAGTGTTTATGGTTGATGGTGATGTACCATTTGGTTGTGTTAGTGATAAAGTTATAAATAGTTCAGTTGGTGGTGCACACAGTGGAAGTGGTAGTGGTTTGTCTAGTCTACATAGTACTCCTCCAAAAAAAGGGTTAGTAAGAAGCTTAATGTTAGGAAGAGTCCAAGACTAATGAACTAGCTAAGAAACGATCTACAAAGCGACAACGGAAGACGAGTTCAGACCAACTAGATTGAACTTTGGTAATGAAGATGGGGATGTGCTTGAAGTTATTACAACACAAGCTAGCGTCACAAACAATATACATGATCAACAAGAAACGAAGTTCCGGGATGATCTTTGTTGCACAATGTTCAATTATTGAAGATGCTAATATTGGTGAAGACCAAGTGAATCTGCGAGAATGAGGCGGAAGATCAGTGTCATCCAGATGATAGGCCAGAATTTCAGTATGATCTTAGTGCAGATGATGAGGACGACGAAGAAGAAGACGAAGATGTTGTTGATAGAGCCAATTATGAAGAATTTCTGTCCAAGTTTTTTAATAATGAAGATGTTAGGGATGGAGTTGGTGATGTGGGATGGAATTTGGATGGGTCTGGTGATGAGATTTTGGATGATAGTGGTGGGGCTGGTGATGAGAATTTAGATGATGGTAGTGGGGCTGGTAATGAGGATTTGGGTCAGATTATTGAAGTAAGTGCTGATGGTCATCAGTATGAGATGGATGAAGAGGAAGATGAAGAATGGGAAAAAGACTATGGTGGATATATTGGGAAACAAACTCTGACAATGGAGAATGAAGAAGCACCTGACCCTGAACCTGGTGTGTTGTGCACTAAAATGGCATTTCCAGACATAGTTGCTTTGGGGAATCATCTCGGGAATATGCGATGCGAAATATATGCGGTATGAAATTACGAAGACAGAGATAAAGAAAGATGCTATCTTTGTTTGCAAGTTCATACACATCAATAATTGTGAGTGGAAAGTGAGTGCAAGAGCCCTTCTTAATTGTAAGACTGTAACTGTCAGGAGATGCAACTTAGAACACAAATGTAAGAGGACTGGTGCTGATAAAAACCCAAAATGTAATTCTAGATTTGTAGCAGATTACTTGTTGAAGACAATGAATGCTTCAGATTCTTTGAAGAAGGGTAGAAAAATCCAGAAAAAATCATTTGGCCCCAATTAAAGGTTGACATACCTTATTGGGTTGCAAATGATGCAAGGGTATGACTTTTTTTTAACATTTTTTTCTACGTAGTTTATTAGGGTATGACATACATGGCTAACTCAAGTGAAATTTCAATTTTTTTGTGTAAACGAGAATCTGGTCCTAGGCAAGTTAAATGGCACTTTTGAGGAAAGCTTCACCAAAGTTCCACAACTTTGTAGACGGCTGCTACAACTTTGAACCACAGGAAGCATTGGCCACTTCACTTATGCCAAAGATGGTGATGTTGATAGATTTGAGAGTTTATTTATATCATACGATTGCACAGTTAAAGGCTTCTCAAATGGATGTAGGTTGGTTATAGGGCTTGATGCAATGCACTTGACATGTAAGTTAGGTGGTGTAATGATGGGCTGTGATAGGTTTAGATGGTGAAAATAACATATTCCCAATTGCTATGGGTGTTGGTACGGCAGACGACAGAGGCTAATTGGTACATTTTCTTGAAAGAATTGAAGACAAAAATACGGATCGGTGTGGATTGACATTTATATCGATGAGACAAAGGGTCTTCTATTTCCAAAGGCAAATCATAGGTTTGCTTTAGGTAATACAACTTCCTCTACCTTTTGTTTGTTTATTATTTGTACCACAATAATTTTATTTTGGAGAATTTGGATAACCTTTTGTTGTTGTTTTTTTTTTTTTTTGCAGACATCTATACAGAATTTCGAACAATGGATACGGGGTAAAAACTTACAACCCTTCTATGGAAAGGCTGTAAAAGCATATAAGTATAGTCATTTGGAAGGTATTGTACTATTTGTCAAAATTGTTGTACTTTTTGTGGTAATTGTCGGTAGTAATTTACTATAACTATTACATATTTTTAGGTACATATGGATGAAATGCTAGAACTTAATAGTGATGCACATGAGTATTTGATGGGTTTGGATCCAAAACCTTTGGGCAAGGTCATGGTTCATGATGTTGCTTGTGAGCATATAAATAGCAATTTTTGAAAGCTTTAACAACATGTGTAAGAAACTTAGAAACAAACCTATCATCAAGTTGGTCACCATGTACACACACTTGGTTAATGGATTGTATTACAAGAGAAGAAAACTAGCTCAAGCTTGGCGGTCTGGTGATCCGGTACTGCAGCTTAAAGATCTCATTGAGGTGATGGAGTCCCCTAGAGGAAACTTTGATGTCGACCTGCGGAAGAGATGAAGACATATGAGGTGACTAATCAAATTACAAAGAAGGTCTTTTCTTGTTCAAATTGAAAAAAAAACTTGCACTTGAGACAATGGCAACTAAGACAGATTCCATGTGTGCATGCTACTGTGTTTTTGCATAGATTGAATCCCAATTGGGCAATGTGAGTAATCTTCCTCAATAGTAATACAATTTATAGAATGTAGTGTTAGTCAATAAATGAGTGGGGTGTGTTATAGATTGCAGTAATGAATGAATGGGTAATTTATGTTTGCAGGTACTGCAGTAAGTACTATCTTTGTGGACATGTATAGGACCACCTACTCTTGGTCAATAACTCCACTAGGAGACATTGATGAGTGGGAAAGTCAGGTGACCTTTATTGTTTGTTTTGAGAATCTTTTTTTAAATAACATTATCTTGTTTGTACTTTTTCTTTATAATTTTTTTTTTTGTTTTGTTTTAGATTTAGGTATATAAAGAATGTTGAACATAATCCCTTTCTTCATCTTGTGTAGTCTAAGGTGAATCTGGTTGCTCCAATCGATTAAGAGATCTGGTAGACCTTGTGTAAGAAGGAAGAAATCTTGGATGGAGAAGCATAAACAAACCAAACCAAGGTCTTGTAGTACATGTGGTGGTGATGATCACAAATTGAGAACATGCCGAGGGTGGTCTGTTGGATCTAATCCAAAGAAGAAAAGAGTGAGAACAGAGATTCTTGTTGATGGAGATATTATTGTTGTAGGCACTATAGATACAAAGAAGATGAGGAAGAAATCTGCATCAACAACTGCATCTTCAAGCAAAAGTGTTGCTGCTAATAGATCTACATCAACCTCTCTTTGTCATTTGGATCTACATATCTTCGCTAGATCGAAAAAGAAGGCAAATGGGCTCTGCACCTTCAACCTCTGCCGCTAAAGCTACATCTGTTGCTTTGGAGCAAAAAGGAAGGCAAATGGGCTGCTGCACCTTGACCTCTGCCGCCAAAGCTACATGCACTCTTTGGAGCAAAAGGAAGGCAAAAGTTCTTTGCACCATCAACCTCGCTACTAAAGCTACATCGATATTGCACCATGTACCCTACAACACCATCTACATTTGTTTCTAAGAAGGTAAATCTTTGCACCAACCACCTCTCTGCGGTGGTCTTTGGTTTGTTTAGTCAAACTTACCATGGCACGATTAACATCCGAACCCGGACAAATAATATTTGTGAACCATCATCAAAATGCAAAGAAAGCCTAACTCAAAGTATGTCTAGTCTAGATTCTCTTTGTTCTAATGGTCAGCGGTGTTATGTTATGGTATTATGGTTGTATTAAGACTTGTATGGTTATGTTATGCTTCCTAGAAACTTTTAAGACTGGTTATGTTATGCTTCCTAAAAACTTTTAAGACTGGTTATGGTTGTAATATATTATGTTATTATCGTATGGTCTTTCTTTGTTATAATTTGAATTAGTAGTGCAATTCATATATAATTAGCACTTAATCTTATATAATTATTAGAAAATTAGTAGTGCAATTCATATGTTATGCTTGCATTTTCCTTTCAAATTGTTCACATAGTGCATTCTCCTGATACCCAAATTGCTTGTGTTGGAACATTATCATCTTTTCAATGACACGTGGCAGAATCTGGTAGTGTTAGTAATCAACAGTTGGATGCATTTACTCTGGCGACGTGTCGCTATCTGAGACAAAGGACACAAAAGTCACAATGAGAAAAGATTATATTGTTTTGGTAATTTGTCTGGACATCACGTGCAACTCACGTGTTTCCTTCCTCATCTCAGACCGTCGAAGTCTTCGCATACGTGGCAGAATCTTAACGGTTTGGGGTATTTTTGACTTTTTTGGCACGTGCGAAGTCGCACAAGTGGAGTTAACAGAGAAATCTAACGGTGGGGAAGTTTTCCAACATTTTTTTGACATTGGGAAGATCTCCAGTGCACTCCGATTTGGGGCATTTTCCCAATTTTCCCATCAGGATTAGCTGAGGTGAAAAGAAAATTCAACAAAGTTAATCAGATACGATCAACATCCAGAAATAAGTACATGGGTGTGTATGTGCATTTGGATATTGACTGGCACCATGTAGTATGCACACTGCAGTCGCTTGCAGCTTTAAGCGCATCGACGGCACTATTACTATTCCGTCTTTCTCCTCCCTATAAATCTTGATACGGAAAATGAGTCATTTGTCCAAAAAAAATTTAAAACATGGTTCAAATGGACGAGTAAAAATTATTATGGGTGAAATGGACACAAAAAAATAGCAAGGATGAAACTGGATTCATCTGGCTTAAAGCAAAAATAGCGAGGATGAAAGCTGGATGCATCCTGATGTAAATTAAAAATAAGAAAAAGAATTTGAAAATGGGTATGATGAAACTGGTTACATCCTGGCTATTTTTATATTTTTGTCCATTTAAACAGTATCAAAATCTAAATGTCTTTTTCACCCAGGAATTATTGATTTTGGTTTTTTTAACCAATTTTGTGATCTTGATAAAGTTCATTTCCTTCGAGTCATTTTTTACTCTCGAATTCTTATGAACATGCCATAGATTAGCAAAAACATATTACCTCCGTTCCACTTTAGATGATGTTTTTGGAGTTTTCACTTAAATTAAGAAATGGAAAGATATGAAGATTTTCCATCTATACCCTTAAAGAAAAGTCTTCAAATATTAATTGATATTAGTGCATTAAAAAAAAACTTATAGTTCCAAGAAAAAAGTTAGGGTGTTATTGGTAGTGTTGTGGAAAAAAATGAAAACTTTCAAGTATTGTGGAACAAAAAAATAACCATAAAACATCATCTAAAATGGAACGGAGGGAGTAATAATTAGTCTTGTCGGAAATCTGGAATAGGTTGGATTGAAGGTGTAAAACGTGCTGGCCCAGCACAGCACAGCCCACGAAATCATGTTTTTAGCGTGTTATGTGCTGTGCTGTGCAGGAGATTATAACGTGTCGTGATGTGCCGTGTTAGAAGGCGTCTTTGAGGCTAAAATTTGTGCCGAAGAAAAACAAACGTCTTTGTCTTAGTCTTTGTGTTGTCTTAGGGCACATTTATTTTATATTTTGCAATATATATGTTTTCCAAATATTTAGGTATTATATGTATTATTATGAAAATAAGTCAACAAAACGATGATAATAATTGGCTAGAATAAAGGTTTTTTATTGAAAGATACCCAAAATGTGATGTATTGTGCCATGTTTTGTAGTATTTTATACATATTATGACGTGCTTTCTTAATGTGTTGTGTTGTGTCGTGCCACGTGCTAATCCGTGCCGCGTGCTGTGCTGGGCTACTGTGCCAATTAGTCAAACCCAACACGTCCCATTTAACTAACGTGCTATGTCGTGCCATGCTGGGATGTTCTCAAATTTTAGCATGCTGTGCTGGGCTGTGCTCGTGCTGGCACATCCCAATTTACACCTCTAGGTTGGATAGCACAAACCCTTAGTCATAAAACACATGACAGCTGCAATATACAGTCGAACCTCGATAAATGAACGCTCTCGGGACCAAGAAAAAATAATCGTTTAGCGGGGTTATTTATTTATCGATAAATGAATATTACGAATATTTATTCATTTAGACAATATTTTCTTAATTAAGAGTTAAATTGTATAGGAGAAAATGTACAAGTATACCTAGTAAATATTGATCAAATTTCTTATCAATAATTCAATTAACATTCATTTTTTTTTTTTTTGAATTATCTGGTGTCATTTCTAATTTACGTTATAGAAATGTGATGGACGTCGAACATCTTTTGAACTATCCTAACGAGAATGATGCAGTTATGGAGTCTCCAACGGACGAAGAAATTATTGAGTCAATAATATATAATGAGAATGATCCTGAACCGGATGATAGTAGCGTCGACCAAATGTGTCATCTAAAGATGCTTTTCAAGCGATTGTCACTTTAAAAAATTACTTGCTACAACACGAGCAAAATATTCCAGAAATTGTGCAAGCATTGCATAAAATTAAGGATACGGTGCATTTTGGTTTGGGTGGAAGAAAAAGACAATCAACCATAGATGGATTTTTTTGAGTTCATCCCTATATATATTTTTATGTAAAATTTTCTGATTATGTATTTTGGTTTATTTTCATATACTTTTTTATATATAATTCAGTGATTATTCGTTTATATTTCTAAAGGGCCTTTAAGGATCCAATTTTTTTTATTCTTTAATGCTTTAAGAGAAGTTATTCATTTATCACCTTGGCTCAAATCGGGACCGGAGAAAATTATTCACTTTGCGAGGTTATTCATTTATCGAGGTTCGACTGTAACCTGAAAAACCAAAGGTCAATGGTCGGACGTCCGTCAATATGTCCGAGTGGTTAAGGAGTCAAACTCGAAATCTGTTGGGCTTTGCCTGCGCAGATTCGAATCCCGCTGTTGACGTCCTTTTTTCACTGTTTGACCGATGATTTTTTTCATGTTTAACCGATGGTGAACATACATTCAACACCAATTTTCGATAATGCATGGCACAACTTTTACTAAGGATTTTCAAATTTGTTGGTTTTTTTCATGTTTAACCGATGGTGAACATACATTCAACACCAATTTTCGATAATGCATGGCAAACTTTTACTAAGGATTTTCAAATTTGTTACCGATTCAGGCCATACTGGCCGAGGTGTACCCCCGATTTAGTCACTCACATGTGTACACTTGTTACCAATTGACTGGTAATTCGTACGTAGGTCTACGTGTGAGGCCCAGTGACTGGCCTTACACGTGAGGGGGCGTGTGAATATACAATAGTCCCACATCGTTATAATCCGCTTAATTATCTTAAAATATAATTTGTTGCCACCATGAACACCAAATTGGGTTCAATTCATGTACCACCAGCGTCTCTCTTTCTTATTCCTGTCGCCTTCCAGTTTGTGATACTAGTCTTATATGATCGCTCGTAAAATTACAGGGTGTCCAACTGGGATAACTCACTTGCAGCGTGTTGGTGTTGGTTTCGTGGCTAATATTATTGGGGCGGTCATTGAAAAGAAACGGAAAGGTGTGCCGGAGGAATATGGATTACTTGATTCAGGCAAACCAGTGCTGTTAGAATACGGGCATCCCAAAACCAATTGGTAATGAGTGGAGAGGCCCTAAGAGATTATAAACCGCAGGATCTTAGATGCCCAGATAATGTGGGATTAATATCTCAACACGCCCCCTCACGTGTAGCCTCGTTGGGTCTAACACGTGGACAATTAAATCGGGTGACGCGGAGTAAAGGCGCGGTCAAATGACTCGTCGCAAATAGCCTGCTACGATACCATGTTAGAATACGGGCATCCAACTCAAAACCAATTTGCAATGAGTGGAGAGGCCCTAAGAGATTATAAACCGCAGGATCTTAGATGCCCAGACAATGTGGGACTAATAATCTCAACAAGTGCCTATGCATGTTATGTGGTTGGGTCTCCAATTCTTTGCTATAGGCATAGTTGATATATCAACATTTGTTGGGTTGCTCGAGTTTTTCAACAATGAAGTGTCCAAAGGGATGAAATCCTCGGGGACTGCTATATTCTGGTGCAATATTGGCATGTCTTCTTTCATGGGGACTGTTCTTGTCAATGTAGTTAATAAAGCTACTAGAAATCGAGGGATTGGATGGTTAGAGGGAAATAGCTTAAATCGAAATTATCTCGACCGGTTCTACTGGTTACTTGCTATCCTTGGGTCCGTAACTTTTGTAAACTATTTGTATTGGGCAAGGAGGTATACATATCGGCAACGCAGTCTTGCCACTATTAGCTGAAAAGTATCTCTAAAGCATGTGTGTAATTTTACGGTTGTGCATTCAACTGACTAATTTGTGTGTATTAATTCCCTTTTACAAGTTTTTGAGTTGTGTACATAAATGTTTGTACCGTGTATAAAATACACGGGAGGCCCGAAAATCAATACAAGGAGGCATGCAGGGAGGATTAATGACAGGAGGCATGCAGATTAATGCCAGGAGGCATGCAAGGGAGGTTTCGTGCAAAATTAATTCCAGGAGGCATGCAAGGGAAGTAAATACCATTTATGTTCAGGATTGTATAAATAGAGGGAATGTAATTTTGAATATGGGGGAGAAAAAAGAGAGAAAAAAATCTATTGTAATTCCATAATCAATATCAACTACTCCCCAAGGGTATTCGTCCGTGGATGTAGGCAAACCATGCCGAACAACGTAAAATCTGCGTCTCATTTCTTTATTCCGGTTTCATGTTTTTAACCTTATTTCCATCAACAACACCAAAATCATCGTGTTTAGTGCCCGGAAATATTTCTGGGTGCAAACATTGGCGCCGACTAAGGGGATTCGAGTGAAAGAATCGTGTTCTTTCCATCGAGAAAAGTGTGGTACAAAACAACAATATCATGCACGAGATTATGTTCAAAAATCAGCAGCAAAAAGAAATTAGGGTTGAAGAAACCGTTGCGAGGTTGAAGAAACCGTTACAAATGATGAAGAAACCGTTGCGAGGATGAAGAAACTGTGACCAAAACAGCAGCAGAAACAGTATCCAAAAGCAACAGAAATAGGTGTTGCAGATGTGACAAAAACACCTTCTCCCAAGCTAAACGACTCAGCGGCCGAGCTGTTCGGCGCTCCGAAATGAGCCAAGTCGTTCGAGTCAGCGCGCGTCGAGCCAAACCGTTCCAAGCCGAGCCGTTCGGGCCGTCAAGGAACCAAGCCAGCCGTGAGCCAAAGCCAAGAACTAGCTTGGATGTTTCATCCCAAATACAGACACCTTCGGATTTTTCTCCCCACTGTTTGGGCTTGGGCTTGGGCTTCAATTTTGTTTTCTTGATAACTTGTTCGTTTTAAGTTCAAATTGAGTGATTTTTGGCTCGTTAGAATCGTTTTTCAATTCCCTACAGCATGGACGCAAAACTTTACGTGTTCGAGAAACTTTTATGTGCACTTGGGGCAGCAACATGATCGAGTTCGAGATGAGGATTGCATAGACCCTTCAATATTTAGCCTTGCATCACTTCGCAAGCGCCTAAAGCCTCACCTTGCACGTGAGCACATAAGTCTTGCTTTTATCGCAAGCATAAAATCTCGTCTTGCACGCGAGTATGAAATACTTGCAGCTTGGCAAGCATAAAATCTCAAACGAACCACGAGCCCGATGCCCGATATTGGTCCAAAGACTCGTACTTAACACAAGCAACAGCCCGGCCTGCGAGGAGCAAGCGCTAGCCTTGTTACGTTGCGAGCAAAAAAGCCTTGCCCCGATCGCAAGCACACACTACATTCTACTCAAGACTCGACTAGCTATCGAGCATCACAAGTCCACCACGTGGCAAAAAGTCTCACCTAGCACGTGAGCAAATTTTATTGCAGTTATCACGAGTTGGGGGCGTCTTTGTAATGTCTCTACTCACGCTTGGGGGCGGCGGCGAGTTACGTCATCGACGATCGACGCGAAGGAAAAACAAAATTCTTAACCCCCAACAAGTTGGAGGTTAAGAGGGGCGATGTTTGTACCAAGTGTACAAAATACACGGGAGGTCGCAAATCTATACGAGGGAGGCATGCGGCGCAGTTAATGCCAGAGGCATGCAAGGCAAGTCAATAGGCATGCGGGGAGTTATATGCGGAAATTAATGCATGCATTATTAGTGCAGGAGGTTTCATCACGAAATTAATTTCGGGAGGTTTCATGCTCAATTAAATCCAGTAGGTTTCATGCAACATTAATTCCATGAGGAAATTAATACAAATTTATGTTTGCCTCATAATGAGGGTAAGAGCTAGTTGAGAATTGTATAAATATAGAGAAATGTAATTCTGATTGGGAGGAAAAAAAATGGAGAGGCTAGCTAACATAGAAAAAATCCATTGTGATTCTACATATCAATAAAAAAATGACTCCCCAAGGGGATTCGCGTGGATGTAGTCAAACCATGCTTAGAACCACGTAAAACCTCGTGTCATTAGTCCGTGTTCCAATTCGTCTCCTAGCCCTAAATTCTCAACAAATTATTTGTTCATCGTGTTTCGTGCCCAAAAGTAATTTTGGGTACAAACAATAAATAAAGCAGCCAGAAGGTGGTGTTAACCAAACCTGACTACTAGGCTATTCACAAATGCTAGATTGCTATTTCATTGTCATAGACATTTTTCAAACTTAGAGCAAGTCTTATGGTGGAATCCAACCTATTCCAAGGGTGGAAAATCCATGGAATGTCAAGTATAATGGCTTCCAAGTTGGGGTTTTCCACAGAAAATCCAGGGTTCCATGATTTGGTGGAATGGTCCGTGGAATCCATGGAAACACAAATAAGAATAGCGTAAAATGCTATTAAGAATAACGTTTCTACTGTAGATTTAGCTCTATTAAGAATAGCGTTTTTTTTTATCCGTAGATTTAAACTGAGTTGTTGAGAATCTAACGGCTGAGAAAAAAGTTCCATTAAGAATAGCGTTTCTACTGTAGATTTAGCTCCATTAAGAATAGCGTTTTTTTGGCGCTATTAAGAATGGCGTAAAACGCTATTAAGAATAGCGTTTCTACTATTCCACCATTACACTTGCGCTTCCATCCACAGTTCCAAATGCTGAGGTGGCGTGGAAGATGGAAGATGGATGGATTCCACCATAAGACTTGCTCTTAGGGTACTTTATTAACAACATATAGTTAATTGTTGTCCAACCCAACATGGTTGCTATTGAAATACAAGAAAAGATTGCTAGTTTTGTTATTAGAAAAACAAAACATTGTTTCCACTCTCATAGCCACCTTTGTCGGTTTGTCCCCGTTGTTATTTTAATTGGCATCGGGTTGCACAAACGCGGACACGACATGACGCGGACACTAGAAAATTTTCAAAAAACTAGGACACGGAAACGTATATACATATTTTATTTATATATTATTCATATTTATAATTATGTATTTATACAACAAAGTCAAGTGTTTCGATCCTAAAAATTAAAAAATAATGATACATGTGTATAAATTTCAAAAGAAAATCAGAGATCGTTTGTTTATACACGCCGAAGGTCAAGCAATTATCACTATTAAGTTTGTATAAAAAACACATGTCCAACCAAGGATATATGTGATGTCATTTCCAATTACAAAACTCTAATAAAGACTTAAATGATTGATCTAAATGTTTGTCTTTCTTCATTTAGTTGATAATAGTAAAAATAAAGGAAGAAGTTTAAATGAAAATGAAAAAAAAAAAAGTCGTGCTATCACACGATTGTGCGTGGGATAGCAAAAATGAACTCGCCCTCTATAGCCATTAGATGTGCCATTATCGAGATGTGCATATATAGATCCGGATTGTGAGTTATTTTATTCTTTGCAACATTTAATTTATCTTTCAAGCCCATCCTAAATATAACTTGTTTTAATTTAGTCCTCCATCAAAACTGAAGATCATCGTCCAAATCCAAAATATATCTGTTGCAGTGTTGATGAAAGGTTGGTGTTGAAGAAAGGTTAATCATTAGAGGTATTACAGAAAAGATGAAGCAGTAAAATGTGCACCATATGAACGGTAGGACCATTGTTGATTTCAATTACAAATCTCAAATTAGATATCATAGATTCATAGAGAGAAGAAAAACTTCACCTCATAGCACAGTAAATCAGTCATACTTGTGCTAACAATAAAACTGAACACCATCATCAATTCCCATTTTATTTATCTAATATCTCATATTCTTGAATCTCAAAGTTTTAATCGTGTTGATTCGTTAACTTACATGTTAGTATTTACCCATTGATGATGATGCGAGCTTGATAAGCTTTTCTTCATTCATTAACTTAAATTCCTGTTTAACTGTGATTTGTTCTACTTCGTAATACTAGAACATCCATGAAAAGAATAGAAGTTTGCTGATCGGATTTAATGATACAAAGACTAGAGATTAAAACATACCGGGGATTTGGTAATAAATAGATTAGATCCATATGGGTGTCACAGATAAAATAAACATCGAGTATAATAAAAAATCATAAATCCCGGATCTTGCGGTACGCTATCTTTAAAAGAATTATCCAACGGTTGTATAGTGCGAGTTCATTTTTTGCTATCACGCACGCATTCGCGTGATAGCACGACTCAAAAAAAAAATGTTTTAAACACGAGTCATCAGTGCGTCCAAATAAGACGCGCGAGGGGCGTGCATATTGGTGCGTCGGACACGCGTCGTGTCAGCGTCCAACGCGAGTCGGACTCGGACCCGACTCAGAAAACGGAGCGTCTGTGCATCCCAGATTGGCATTTAATGGATTCAACCAATTTAGTTGGGGAGTCGTTCGAAAACAGTCAATTTGAAAAAGAGTGAAAAAAAATAATTATCAACAACCTAAAAACTCAATACCATCCCTCACTCCAGAATAAAAGTAGCCTTTGGTGGAGCTTACCCTCTCTCCTATTGGTTGGTGAGCGTAACCTCGCTCTCATTGGCTAATTGAGAAACCATTCGTATTCGTCGGATGAAATTTCGTTAGATATGGTGCATTGATCTGAAAATGTGCGGTGTAGATTGGGTGGATTGTTGGGACACACGCGACGGATGACCCTTATTGTTTAGAAAATTGCTATATTAATTTCGTGTATTTATTGTGAAAATCCAGAAAATAAAGAAAACTACTATATTAATTTGGACAGTTTATGATTAAAATAAATAAAAATGAATTCAACATATTTATGAAATAAAATAATAAGATTATATTTTTTGAATCTTTCATATAATTTCATGTATTTATTATAAAAAATCCAGAAAATAAAGGAAAATACTATATTAATTCCGGGCACTTATGACTAAAAATTAAATAAAATCAATTCAACATATTTTCAGTACTATATTTATTTCGGATATTTATGATAAAAAATCATAAAAATACACTCTATTACCCGATCTCCACCAAAATACTATATTAATTTCGAGTATTTATAATAAAAATCCAAAAGATTATAGTAAAAAAATCATATTTATATTTCTTGGAAAGTTTGTAAAGTAAAAAAATCTATGAATAATTATTAGTATCATCTTAAAAAACCTAATCCGTGATTATAAGGTAAAAAATCCAGTAAATATAAGAAAAAAAATCTGATTTATATTTTGTGGATCATTTTTAGCGTAAAAAATATATGGATAATTAATAATTTCATTTTAAGATATACAAAAATTGTTTAGGCTAGATGTTCAAATTAATTAAGGTAAAAAAATCTTTAACATTGATAATGCGTCGTAAATACATCCCTTTGATATAAGGTAAAAAGTTCAATAGATATTATTATTGTTATGATTTAGATGGAAACAGAATAATACTTTTGGATTTTTATTGGGATACATAAAAAAAGAAAATGCAATTTTAGAAATTATTGATATCACTCTGAATATAAGCGCACAAGTGAAGCCTCATTCGTTTGATATTTTGCTCCGGAAATGACTTGATTTTCTTTGTTCTTTTCTTAGGGTTAAGATTTTATGATTTTAGGATATTTCGATGTAGATGTGATCTGCGTTTGTATGTGAATTTTATTTAATTTTATTATTTTTTTCAATTTTTTTGTTTTTGTTTTCTGATTAGTGTTTGTTGTTTGTTCCCGTAGGTCTTAATTGGCAATGCAGATATTGTTTTTCAGCAGGATTTCTAACAGGTTGATGTATAGAGGATATTGGTAAAACTTTGTCTCTTTCTTTATCTTGGTGTATCCATATTACAAAAAGCAATGTTTTTTTTGCCAGTCCGACAATCCAACTTCGAAAGTGTAAAGATAGAAATAGAGGTAATAAACACTACATCCAAGAGTTCGGCTGTTTTACTTTTTTATATAATTTTTACACCAATTTAATCTTTCTTTAATCTTTTGGTTTGATTAATTGAAGCTTTGATATCTATGAAACTTCATTTAATTGTTTTTGCTAGGATTGTATACTTATTGCGAGTGTGTCAGCTTCTTGCATTAATGTTATTTGCAATAAGTACAAGTTTAGGGAGAAGGAATTATTATGCCTGCTGACCAAGCTTGGTGTCTGTGGCATCTCTGTTTTTTTTTTTTTTTTTACTTTTTGTGTTCTGGCATTTTCTTTTCCAACAAAAGCACGGTTTATTATCATTAGTCGGAAATCGTAATGAGCAAAGTGTAGTTTTTCATCCTATCACTGAACTTATGCATCACGCTTGGATGATTATCATTTAAGTTTAGTTTTAGTTATTCCTTGAGAAATTACAATTTAGACTGAATTTGATAATTTCTATTATAATCCTGGAGTTAGGCCACTAGATAAATTCAATAATTTTTGTGAGTAGCTAAATGTGAAACGCGGCATCACCTAGAGAGAAAACAGAGATGGGTGCGGTGGTAGGTAATTATATATAGTTGTTAAATCTCTTTTGTAATATTTGTATAGCGTCGCGTGTAGATGTGGTATTTATTTGGCATTTAGTTGAATATTTCCTAATGAAAATTAGCAGATGCATAAAAATGCAGTCATGGATAGATACTTGATAAAATAAGATTTGGACGAAATATTCACCTGCTTAAGAAAATTTATTGCATTTTCTCCTCATTTGTGAATCATTTTTGTATATTAAATTAAGACTTAGTAAAACTAGGAGAAAATTGATTGATTGATTTTGTTAGACTATATGACCAAGGCATCATGTATATTTAAGCCTAGAATATGACTATTAATAGTAGAAGTAGAATCTAGGATTTGTGACATTTATGAAAGTAATAGAATACAAAATCGACCCAAACAATCCACTGAAATGATTTTGCAGAGTTCAGCTACCACCCTTGATATTTTTGAGTAATATAAAGTCATATTATATTTTTATATTATTGCTCTTTTGTTCTTTAACGTTAGGGGAAGTCATTTTTTCGGGTTTCTCTTTTCCTAATTCCCGTATCTTTTTTATTTATAATTTCCTCATTCACGTATCCACTTAAGCATATAGCCTCTGAAATGAACGAGGTCAGTGATTTTGTATTACATAGTCTTTTACTTTAGGGGAAGGCATATTCTTCGGCTAAATAGACTCTATGATATGGTATAATATAGTGCATAATTTTAACTTATTGTTTTCTTGATGTTAATTTAACAAATTATTCGACGTGGTATATTATAAATCAGAGTAGTATCTGCATGGTAATTGGTGATCGATGATGTTCATATGCCGGTAATTTTAGGTAGTTTTTGTGATCCACGATTTTTTTTTCCACTTATGTTCTTCGTTTTTGTTGATGTTTGTTCTCTACCTTTACGTGTATAAGTATTTATCTTTGTTTAAGGTTTTTACTTATCCATGCTCAAGTAACACCATCAGTTTGTTTTTGTTATGCATTTCTTGATTTTTCCTACCGTTGTTAATGGGTAGTGGATCACTTTAACAAATGAAAAGTTATGCATCATGGTGTAATTGTTTTGCATTTGTATAGTTTTTAAATGTTAAGATAAAAACTTCTTATGTTTTCATGGAATAATATAGGAATATTAATTAATCGTTATATTTCTTAACGAAGCGTGTTTTAATATATTGTATTTCAAGGGAGAGTGCTTAAAGATCGTCATCTTTGTCTTTTAGATGGACTTGGACCTGGCATGTTCCGCATTTATAGTTGAAGCGAGGGTAACACCCAGTCCTACTAAATCTGATTTTTTTTCCAGATCGATTAATTAGTTTTTCCAAGTGATGACTTATTTATATACATTTCCTTGATCAAATCTTCTTTGACGGGAAGCATTTCATATGTTATGCACTATTTAGAGCAAGCAATCTATTTTATATATGTATTGTGTTTTTTTTTAGTGTCTTTAATATCAGATATTGATGCAACTATATACTGAGTGTGATTTTTCATTTATTACAGGGAGTTGGAGCCTAGAAGAGCAGTTAAGTTGCACGATTGATTCTTAAAGAAAGTGTATGATTTCTGAAGAAAGTTATATCTGTACATCATCTTTGACGGGAAGCACTTTATACGTATTCTACAATTTATAGTTGTCAATCTACTTTATATTAAGTATCATTTTTTTTTCCAGTTTCTCTAATATTTAACGAGGTACAAACATGATCTTGCTGAACAGGAAGCCATTACTAGGGTTTTGGAATATTATTATGACTTTGCTTTTTTACTTTTAAGTTGCAAAAAATGATTAGCCAAGAAATGTTGAATATATAGGTATTTTAAAATCTAGCAAGACTAAGGGTAGTTGTGATGCTACTTTGAGTAGAAGACATCAAATATAGCATTATCCATTACCTTTAGAGTACTGAAATTGACAGTGTTATGAACTACTTACTAATTTCAAAGGTTAATATAATTTTGCAAAAGTATTTTCATAAGAGGATATCTAATTTATCTCAAAAACTTTAAACAAATGTGATTGGTGAATTTAGTTCCAATTGTTAATCTACTAAATAATAATTTGTTTATTTTAAATAATAATTGTTGTTTCCATTATACAGGTCGTTCTTGGAGTCGTTTCGACTTTTTCAGGACGGAGTGCGGGCGAAGCCCTTTCTCCAAATGGGGGTTGAATTCTCATCATACCCGGTGCGTAGCACGGGTTCCATGCTAGTATTGTTAAAACGACTTAATGTAACACCATTTTTAATTTGGGGATAAGCATTCATTTCAGTGTTTTAAGAACCGGACCGGACCGTCCGGTTGGACCGGTAAACCGGTGAACCTGTAGAAAAAGGGCCGGGTCACCCTTGATCTAGTAATCTGTTAAAAAACCCAGTAAACCCGGTGAACCGAACGGTCTAACCGGTAAACCAGCTGACCCAGCTGGTTTTAACCCTGTTCATCGGGTTGCCCTTTCATCAAAATTTTAGTTTTTTTTCTCTCTCCAAATTCTTGCCTCTACAAGTTTGAGTTTCATACAATTAATTATACATACGGTATCGAAACAAATAATCTAATAATCTTTCTCATTCCACTTAAGTATCATTCAAACATAGCATTGAATGATTTTGAAAAATCAACAAAATAGGTTATAGAAAAAAAATCTCATAGTAGAATATCAAAAGTCACAGATAGAGAAAGAAAGAAGTTAAAGAATAATCCTTCATTTGTTGGATCTGATCTGCTAATTTTATAACTTAGGGTTTCTACCATAAGTGGGCAATATATATATGGAGTTAGCAAGGGAATAAAAGACACGCATTCATTTTAATTTGAATGATTAATTGGGGGATAAAAAAACTAATTGGAGGATATTTTCTTTGTAGGCTGTAGGCATGGTTTTCAATGCTTGGCGTCCATCAACCATCTTAGGTTTAAATTGAAAACTATGCCGGCACATCTCCCCCAATTAGTTTTTCTATCCCCAATTAATCATTCTTTAATTTCTATTACACAAGCGTGATTACTCATTACTTCCAAAATTAGCGTAGCTCTCCCTTAATGCAAATATTCCCATTTATTGAAAATATATTTGATACCTTATTTGTCGATAAAATAATTTCCTCATGAGGCTCGCTGGTAGGCTAGCACGGCAACCTGTTCAACTTATGTAGTAGTACGTTGCTTGGAGCTTAGCTTGTTAGGCTTCCAATTATTCGTTAATTATGTAATAATATTAATAAATTTTAACTAAATAGATTTTATATGATTGACCAGTGACCCAGGTTGAACCAGTGGTTCAACCAGTTGACCCTGACCCAGTCACTTTACCGGTTCGATACCCGGTCCGGTTCTTCAACCAATTAGTCATCTTACTGGAAACATATATTCAACGCCAGTTTTCCATAATGTATGGCACAACTTTTAATTAGCAAGTCATTAATTAGCAAGTCATTAATTGCCATCACCCAACTAAATTATGTTTCTATTTAATTTAAAGCTAATAGCTGAGTTTGAAAACCAATTCATCCATCATTCTTATAAATTAAAACCCAAAAGGCAAACAAGGTAGTTCTTAATCTGATATGGGTAGTTCTGTGGCTACACAACCTGTGGAACTTGAACATCATTACGTGTTCATTGTCGACGTTACGAAGTATGTATCAAATACTATCAGTGTTGTAGTGGAGGATGACAAACTGTTGAGGTTAAATGGCTGCAGTCTTACTCGATCGGCATATGAATCGATATCAAGATTTGAGATCCCTGATGATGCGAACACCGAGTATACCACATCAGTTCGTGATGGTAATGTGGTTACTGTTACTATGTCGAAGTATACCACGTCAGTTCGACCAAAAAAATGCAGAATTATTCCGATTAAAAAAGCTAGCTAGAGATTATACAGTGTTCTTGAATTGAATGGGTTGGTACGTAATTCTTAGTGTACTGTTCGTTGTTTAATGTTTTAAGTTCCAACGTGTGGTTTTTCTAGTGTTTGTTTCCGTTTTGTTTGAAAGATTATATGAGAAATTATCTGTCTTTCGTTATTGATTTGTTTTTTTCTTTCCGTTTCTGCTGTTTTCAGTTGCACAAATTTGCGTGTAGTTAATTAAAGTTCTAAGATTGTTTGTCAACAAGGAGTATATAAAGATTGCTCTAACTATGCAATTTATGCGTAACTAGAAGGCTAGAGGGCAGATCCTATACTACAGCTATTGCTTCAATATGTATGGGTAACCCAAACCCATAGGCTTGTTTGTGTACCTTTCATTGCTTAGACAATAGGCTTATGTTTCTACTCTGCCGCCATTCCGCTTCGGTACACACTCTCAGTCTCTCAATTCTATTGAATCAGTGTTGTTGCGATTTTAAGGTATTTTGTTCTGCTGCTCCATAACTTGAATCTTCACTTTCACGTTTTGATTGTTTCACTTCCATTAATTGTTTGAATGATCAATTAAATCTGATGTTTGGTAACCAGAAAACCCTACATTGTTGTTACTGTATATAGTGTTAAACAATCAAATGTTTTTGTAATCAGTTATAAAGAATCTAAATCTAAATAAAATCAGAGTCAGTTTTTTTTTTCGTTTACTGAAATTTATTCAACATTTTAAGAAATTATTGTAATACTGAAAACATTTAGTGCAACAATATCTTGTTAATCAAAACTATGTTAAAGGAAGTACAGATTAGGTTCATGCATGTCCTTACGGATTAGCTTTTTCTCAAAGAGGAAACTGTCATTTTATTGATCGCTTAATTGGCTTCTTAGCCACTCCCATCGACTAGGTCCTTTACTGGGATCCCACACTCGAGAGATATATGGTCTTGATCGATTGCAACTCT